>JARQOD010007393.1:0-39346 GCA_033576555.1 Oophaga sylvatica | reverse complement strand
AGTGGTTTCCGGCGGCTGGGGGAGTGCACATTTGGAATTTTTGTGCAAATGGCGGTACTTCAATCTGCAATTCAACTCATGAGATAATGTTAATTGTGGTCCTCAAAGCATGTGTGGACCTACATAATTTTTTTTAGAATCCATGAATCCCTCCTCACATGTTTGTGGGTGACATTGCCTCTGTGAATGTGTCTTTGCCTATGTCACCACCCATCCATCCCCGCGTCCACCTTCAGCCTAAAAGTACATGTGTGTTCACTCAATATTTTGTGTCCCCTGGGGGTGCTACTGCCTGGCAAGAGGAGGCATTATTACACATGTAGTGTGCCTATGTTGCTCTGTCTTAAAGACACTTTGCTTCACCTAATTGTAGTGTTGTGTTGTTTTTGGTCTCATGTTCTGTCTAAGTTGCGCAGCCCATCACGTATTGAAATAATCACATACAATCAATGCGACTTAAAAAATTTTTTTTATGTATTATGTCATGTTTAGTCGCTGTAAACAGAATGCAAAAGGACTCATGTGTCCAAAGCTTTTTGAACATATTTGCTGCAAAATTTTGGCAGCAGTAAAACAAAGTACAATGTTAATAACTTAAAAGAAAAACAAAATAAATACATTACACTATAACTGGTGGTAGGTGTGGGGTGGTGAAGGTGGAGGGCCAGTTTGTGAGGGCGGCTAAACTGCTCTCCAGCCACTGTGTCACCATAAAGTGGGGGCTGACTGTGCAGTTTGCTGGCTGCTTTCTTGCTTGCTCTGGATGTGGGTTTGGGTAAGGGGAAGGGTTGGGAACTGTTGTGGGTAGTCAAAATTTATGACTGCCCACTTAGACTGTAGCCCCCAAAATGTCCATGTTGACCATAACCATGTTGTGGCCAGCATTGAACATTGGGTATGGTCGAGTGGGTATATTGAGAATGGCCACTCTGTCCCATCTGTGGTACCTGTTGTGTTCCACTTTGATAGGACTCAGTTTGAGGAGGAGGAGTTGGTCTCTGTGGTCCACAAGGAGGAGGTGGAGGAGGAGCATGATGATGAGGAGGAGGCTGATCAGAGGCTGATGCAGACTCCCCTTGCTGGCTTCCCAACAAACGTAGTAGATTTTCATTGGAACGTTGCCACCTTTCCAGTAAATCTAGTACATTGTTGGGATCATTTGGTGGAGTTCCTGCATCCAGCCCAATTTGTAGGCCAGCTCTGATCCGCAGTCTGTGCTGACGGGGAATGGCCCTGAGGTACCGAGCCAGACTGCGTCCAAATGCCTCCTCCCCATCATCATGGGCAACAGTGGACAAGTAGTCAAGAACTCCTCTGTCCACCTGCCTCCTTGTGGCAGAACCAACTCCTTCTCTTCTACGCCTGGGTCGCCGTGACACAAGTGCAGGAGGCGAAGCCACATCCTGTGGCCTACCAGGGCTGCTGCTGAGGGGAGGGTGTTGGGACTCGAGAGGCAAGCTCTCTGACTCCACTGCTGGTGGTGGTGGTGGTGATGCTGCTGCTGCACTTACTGATGATGACGGGCCAGCCTCCTCAACATCCCCCACGGGGTCAATCACTGCCTCTGAGTCAGAAGCTGGCTCTCTCTCCGTAAGGTTTGACTCCATGCTAGAGAAGAAAAAATTTTGATTACAATTTAAACAAAAATATAGCAATACACTTTCTACAGACATTAACTTACGTTGCACATCCGTAGCTGGAGCCAGAAAATTCAGTCTATCATAATAGACATATTTTCGTTTACTGCTTGCTGCTGCCCCACTGCGCCCCCTCAGCTGTCTCTCTCGCCTGTAGCAGTCTCTACAGCTGCGCCAACGCCTTGTAACATCTGCCACTGAAAAAAAAAGCCACAAAAAAATATATACTTCTCTGCCCTTGTAATGTAGTAAAAACAGAAGTACCGTACACCAGCAATATTATCCTCTTTTGGCATGTTAGGGATACACAACACCACTACAAATTGTATGTAGGTAATATAACAAGTTAATATTAGAAGGGTTCATACATACAAAGCTCTATGACATATGTGTCCCAATAATGACCATTTATTTGGGACAGAGCGATGGCATTAACAAAAGGGACACATATTAAGTACTTCACCTACGCATTTATTGTGTATGCAAACATTTTAAAGCTTAAGTAGGCGAGCATTACAGTTGTATGTAAATATTAGAATGTGGTTGGAGTACTGACATAGCACTGGGGGTTGAACAGTCACAACATTTCCGCATTGATGTGAGTGGCCATGGTTCTGGACTCTGTGGAGGCGGTTTCCTGTTTGGGTTTGAATTTTCATAGCCTAATTAGCATGTCAGCCCTTCCTGACAATTATCCTGATTCAATTTCCTGGCACCTGGAATAGTGGTGCGATTTAATCGCAAGTCACACGTGCGCTCCATTTGTAATCCGATTTTTCATCGCTCCCATAGACTTGCATTGGCGATAGTCGACCCACAATCGGTGACAATCGCAGCATGCTGCGATTGCACTCGGACGATTAAAACGGACCACTAAAAATCTGATACTGGGAGCTGCTCCATAGATTAACATAGGGCAGACTGCAATGCGATATTTCATCGCATTGCAGTCGTCCGATTTTGTCGCCAGTGTGACTCCGGCCTAAGTCTCTCAATGTATTAACCCCTCTCTGCCATCAGACGTACTATTCCGTCCATGTGACCCTGGACCTAATTCCCATGGACGGAATAGTACGTCATGCCCTTTAATGCGACATCGCGACTAAAGTCGCGGTGATCGCATTAAAATTCCGACGCCATCTTACCTCTAGGAAGATGACGTCGGCATCCCGGGCTGCGTCCTCCCCTCTCCGGCCTCCCGATCGCTGTGATTGGCTGTTCAATTCTGAACAGCCAATCGCAGCCTTTCTCACTGTTTCAGCCAATCAGATGGGCTGAAACAGTGAGATCCCAGGCTAGGATCGAGTACGATGTACTCGATCCTAGGCCTGGGTCTAGCACTATGCAGACCCCCCTGGATTGGCGCGATCGCCGATCATATCGATCGCGCCAATCGCAGGGCACAGAAGCGGTATTACCGCGCTGTGCCCTGCCGGTTCCTGCTGGATCGGTGCTATAAAAGCACCGATCCTAGGCCGGAACATAGGACAGGCCTAGCAGAGCCTGCAGGAGCTGATTGGCGCGATCGATGTTATCGTCGATCGCGCCAATCGCAAGGCACAGCCTCGGCGCAGGAGCGCTGTGCCTTGCTGCTGACCTGCCGGATCGGTGCTGTAATAGCACCGATCCTGGCTGGATCGGTGCTGTAAAAGCACCGATCCGGCTGTGGAGGCTCAGGACAGGCCCTGTAGGGCCTGCAGGAGCTGATTGGCGTGATCGATGACATCGTCGATCGCGCCAATCACAGGGCACAGCAGCGGTCTGATCGCTGTGTGACCGCGCTGTGCCCTGCAGGTGACCTGGCTGCTGCCCTGGCTGTGACCTGCCTAGGATCGGAGCTGTGAGCTCCGATCCTGGGCAGGTTGCCAGGGTAACCAGGAGAGCTCTGATTGGTGGGATCTTGTTATGATGGATCACACCAATCACAGGTCACAGAAGCGAATTGACCGCTCTGTGACCTGTCTCACCTGGCTCTGACCTGTGAGTGACCGTTCTGCAGTGGTCCACACACTTGCTGAGGATTCCTGCGGAGCGGTCATACAACAGATCTCTCCTGTGCTGGGCCTTGTAGTGCTGAAGACAGAAGAAAAGAAGACAGAAGAAAAGAAGACAGAAGAAAAGAAGATAGAAAAAAAAAGAGAGACTACAACCGTAAGTGTTGATCCCCCCCTCTCCTTCCTCCTACCCCCATCCCCCCCTTGCCCCCTCCGTCTTATATTACCCCCTCACACCCCCCCTTTGCGCCCCTCCGTGCGCACACCCCAGCCGCCGACTTTTGATTGGTGACGCATTCACCTGATCAACTCGTCCGTGCCTCTCACCCCCTTTCGCACTCTGCGCACCCTGCAGCCGCGAACTTTGATAATGACGCAGTCCTACAAGCTCGCGTCGCGTTCCTTTTTCACCCCCCTTTGCGCGCCTCCGTGCGCACCAGCCGCGAGCGTTGATTGGTGACGCATTTCACCGATCAACACTCGTGCTCTCAGCCCCCTTTGCGCCACCTCCGTGCGCACACCCTGCAGCCGGCGAACTTTGATAAGTGACGCAGTTCACTTATCAGAGCTCGCGCCGGCTGTTTTCCTTTTTTTTTTTTTCACCCGCCTTTGCGCCGCCTCCGTTTCCACATCTAGCAGCCGCCGAATTTTGATAAGTGACTCAGTTCACTTATCAGATCTCGTGCCGGCTGTTTTCCTGTTTTTTTTTTCACCCCCTCCCTGCGCCACTCCCTTTGCGCCACATCTAGCAGCCGCCGAACTTTGACAAGTGACACAGTTCACTTATCAGAGCTCGCACCGGCTGTTTTCCTTTTTTTTCCTTTTTCTTTTTTCACCCGCCTTTGCGCCGCCTCCGTTTCCACATTTAGCAGCCGCCGAACTTTGACAAGTGACACAGTTCACTTATCAGAGCTCGCGCCGGCTGTTTTCCTTTTTTTTTTTTCACCCCCTCCCTGCGCCACTCCCTTTGCGCCACATCTAGCAGCCGCCGAACTTTGACAAGTGACACAGTTCACTTATCAGAGCTCGCGCCGGCTGTTTTCCTTTTCTTTTTTTTTTTCCTTTTTCTTTTTTCACCCGCCTTTGCGCCGCCTCCGTTTCCACATTTAGCAGCCGCCGAACTTTGACAAGTGACACAGTTCACTTATCAGAGCTCGCGCCGGCTGTTTTCCTTTTTTTTTTTCACCCCCTCCCTGCGCCACTCCCTTTGCGCCACATCTAGCAGCCGCCGAACTTTGACAAGTGACACAGTTCACTTATCAGAGCTCGCACCGGCTGTTTTCCTTTTCTTTTTTTTTTTTTCCGTTTTCTTTTTTCACCCGCCTTTGCGCCGCCTCCGTTTCCACATTTAGCAGCCGCCGAACTTTGACAAGTGACACAGTTCACTTATCAGAGCTCGCACCGGCTGTTTTCCTTTTCTTTTTCCTTTTTCTTTTTTCACCCGCCTTTGCGCCGCCTCCGTTTCCACATTTAGCAGCCGCCGAATTTTGATAAGTGACTCAGTTCACTTATCAGATCTCGTGCCGGCTGTTTTCCTGTTTTTTTTTTTTCACCCCCCCTGCGCCACTCCCTTTGCGCCACATCTAGCAGCCGCCGAACTTTGACAAGTGACACAGTTCACTTATCAGAGCTCGCACCGGCTGTTTTCCTTTTCTTTTTTTTTTTTTCCTTTTTTTCACCCGCCTTTGCGCCGCCTCCGTTTCCACATTTAGCAGCCGCCGAATTTTGATAAGTGACGCAGTTCACTTATCAGATCTCGTGCCGGCTGTTTTCCCTTTTTTTTTTTTTCACCCCCTCCTTGCGCCACATCTAGCAGCCACCGAACTTTGATAAGTGACGCAGTTCACTTATCAGAGCTAGGGCCTGCTGTTTTAGACTTTTCTTTTCACAGGCATTTTTTTCTCCCCATTTTTTTTTTCTTTTAGATTTTTCTTTTCAGCATAGTTTACACCAAGCACTATCCCCCCCACACATACACAGTTATCAATAAAGTACACCCAAGCACCACATTTACAAAAAAATGTCCCACCCGTCCCGTTCGTCCCAACAGCGCTATTCATTGGAGGAGGCATACGCTTTTCTTGCCTCCGACACTGATAGCGAGGGAGAGGATCCCACATTTCTTTATTTTTCAGATTCCTCTTCCTCCTCCTCTTCCTCTTCCCCCTCCTCATCTTCCTCCTCGGGTCCTGCGGAACCACCACGCAGACGCCCCAGGACAGAAGATGAGGCATCTGCCGCCATTCCAGAAGACGAAGATGAAGCCGAAGCCGAACCAGCGCAACCCACTGCGGATCCCGTGTGGACCTCGCCCCCCGAAAATTATGAGCCACTGATTCCTGATTTTGTGGCAGAATCAGGAATCAGGTTTGACACCACTGGCCTCACAGAAATAGACTTTTTCAAAGTCTTTTTCTCTGAGGATTTTATTAACCACATGGTGGAGCAAACAAATTTGTACGCTCGTCAATTTTTGGAGCAAAACCCCCGTTCATCATATTCTAACTGGTCTCCTGTAGACGCAGTTGAATTGATGCAGTTTTGGGGCCTGGTCCTTCACACGGGGATCTTGAAGAAGCCAGAACTTCGGCAATATTGGAGTGTTGATATTTTATATAACGCTCCAGTGTTCCGAATGGTCATGGCCCGGACGCGTTTTGAGGCCATCCAGAAATTCTTGCATTATAACGATAATGCACAGTGTCCCGCACGAGATGACCCCAACTTTGACCGTCTGTTCAAAGTTCGGCCGGTCATCGAACACTTCAACAAAAAGTTTGCTGAAGTGTACGTGCCCAAAAGGGACATTTGCGTGGATGAGTCCTTGGTTCATTTTAAGGGACGGCTCGGATTCCGTCAGTACCTGCCCAACAAGAGGGCAAGGTACGGAATCAAACTCTACAAACTGTGTGAGAGTACCTCAGGGTACACTCACCGTTTTAGAGTTTACGAAGGAAAGGACACCAGGATTGAACCCCCTGAGTGTCCTCCTGTCCTGGGAGTGAGTGGGAAAATTGTGTGGGATTTGGTTCATTCACCCACTGCTGGATAAAGGTTATCACCTCTACATCGATAACTTTTATACCAGCATCCCACTCCACAAATCCCTCTTTGCGCGTGGTACCGCAGCCTGCGTACCGTCCGCAAAAATCAGAAGGGCCTCCCGAAGACGCTGCTTGGGCAGATGCTCAGAAAGGGTGAGAGCAGAGCCCAATGTAGCGACCACCTTCTGGTGGTCAAGTACAAGGACAAGAGGGATGTCCTTCTCTTGACCACCATACACGGTGATGGCAGCGCCCTCAGCACTGTACGGGGTACCTCTACACAGGTCCGCAAACCGGACTGTGTACTTGGGTACAACAAATACATGGGGGGTGTTGATCTCTCTGATCAACTCCTCCAACCATACACTGCTTTGAGAAAGGCCAAGGTGTGGTACAAGAAGCTGTCCGTGCACATCGTCCAAATGGCAATGCTCAACACTTTCCTGCTGTCACGATGTGCACGCCATACCAATACGTCGTACCTTCAGTTCCAGGAGGTAGTGATCAAGGCCCTGATGTTTGGCGCTCAGGAAGGAGAGGGCCCCAGTACTTCCGGAACTGAAGGTGCTCGTATTGTACCAGGCCAGCATTTCCCGGGGGAGGTCCCGCAAACTGCAAAAAAAGGTAAGTCGCAAAAAAGGTGCCGAGTGTGTTACAAAAGGGGAATACGCAAGGACACCATTTATCAGTGCGACACCTGCCCCGAAAAACCTGGCCTGTGTATGAAGGATTGCTTCAAATTGTACCACACCTCCATGCACTACTAATTTACTTTACAGGAAAGATTAGTTCCAGAAGGGGGGCACATCTAGAGAAGCTTCTTGGGGGTCTAATTTCTAAAATTATGTCACTTGTGTTTTTTTTTTCCTGTTTAGGCACATCAGGGGCTCTGCAAATGGAACATGACGCCCGCAGACCATTCCATCAAAGTCTGCATTCCAAAACGTCACTACTTCCCTTCCGAGTCCCGACGTGTGCCTAAACAGTTTTTTCCCACATGTGGGGTACCAGCGTTCTCAGGACAAATTGGACAACAACTTTTGGGGTCCAATTTCTCCTGTTACCCTTGGGAAAATAAAAAATTGGGGACTAAAAAAATCACTTTTGTGGGAAAAAAAAAATATTTTTTTTTTCACGCCAGGGCATTATAAACTTTAGTGAAACACATGGGGGTTCAAAGTGCTCACCACACACCTAGATAAGTTCCTTAGGGGTCTAGTTTCCAAAATGGGGTCACTTGTGGGGGGTTTCCACTGTTTAGGCACATCAGGGGCTCTGCTAACGGAACATGACGCCCGCAGACCATTCCATCAAAGTCTGCATTCCAAAACGTCACTACTTCCCTTCCGAGCCCTGCCGTGCGCCCAAACAGTGGTTCCCCCCAACATATGGGGTATCGGCGTACTCAGGACAAATTGGACAACAACTTTTGGGTCCAATTTCTCCTGTTACCCTTGGGAAAATAAAAAATTGGGGACTAAAAAAATCACTTTTGTGGAAAAAAAAATTATTTTTTTTTTCACACAGGGCATTATAAACTTTAGTGAAACACTTGGGGTTCAAAGTACTCACCACACACATAGATAAGTTCCTTAGGGGGTCTAGTTTCCAAAATGGGGTCACTTGTGGGGGGTTTCCACTGTTTAGGCACATCAGGGGCTCTGCTAACGGAACATGACGCCCGCAGACCATTCCATCAAAGTCTGCATTCCAAAACGTCACTACTTCCCTTCCGAGCCCTGCCGTGCGCCCAAACAGTGGTTCCCCCCAACATATGGGGTATCAGCGTACTCAGAACAAATTGGACAACAACTTTTGGGGTCCAATTTCTCCTGTTACCCTTGGGAAAATAAAAAATTGGGGACTAAAAAAATCACTTTTGTGGGAAAAAAAAATATTTTTTTTTTCATGCCAGGGCATTATAAACTTTAGTGAAACACTTGGGGTTCAAAGTGCTCACCAGACACCTAGATAAGTTCCTTAGGGGTCTAGTTTCCAAAATGGGGTCACATGTGGGGGGTTTCCACTGTTTAGGCACATCAGGGGCCCTCCAAACGCGACATGGCGTTCGTTCCCATTTCCAGCCAATTTTGGTTTGGAAAAGTCAAACGGCGCTCCTTCCCTTTCGAGCCCTGCCGTGCGCCCAAACAGTGGTTCCCCCCCACATATGGGGTATCAGCATACTCAGGACAAGTTGGACAACAACTTTTGTGTCCAATTTCTCCTCTTACCCTTGGGAAAATAAAAAATTGGGGACTAAAACATCATGCTTGTGGAAAAAATATGATTTTTTTTCTTCACGGCTCTACATTACAAACTTGCGTGAAGCACTTGGGGGTTCAAAGTGCTCACCACACACCTAGATAAGTTCCTTAGGGGGTCTAGTTTCCAAAATGGGGTCACATGTGGGGGGTTTCCACTGTTTAGGCACATCAGGGGCCCTCCAAACGCGACATGGCGTTCGTTCCCAATTCCAGCCAATTTTGGTTTGGAAAAGTCAAACGGCGCTCCTTCCCTTTCGAGCCCTGCCGTGCGCCCAAACAGTGGTTCCCCCCCACATATGGGGTATCAGCGTACTCAGGACAAGTTGGAAAACAACTTTTGTGGTCCAATTTCTCCTCTTACCCATGGGAAAATAAAAAATTGGGGACTAAAACATCATGCTTGTGGAAAAAATATGATTTTTTTTCTTCACGGCTCTACATTACAAACTTGCGTGAAGCACTTGGGGGTTCAAAGTGCTCACCACACACCTAGATAAGTTCCTTAGGGGGTCTAGTTTCCAAAATGGGGTCACATGTGGGGAGTTTCCACTGTTTAGGCACATCAGGGGCCCTCCAAACGCGACATGGCGTTCGTTCCCAATTCCAGCCAATTTTGGTTTGGAAAAGTCAAACGGCGCTCCTTCTCTTTCGAGCCCTGCCGTGCGCCCAAACAGTGGTTCCCCCCCACATATGGGGTATCAGCGTACTCAGGACAAGTTGGACAACAACTTTTGTGGTCCAATTTCTCCTCTTACCCTTGGGAAAATAAAAAATTGGGGACTAAAACATCATGCTTGTGGAAAAAATATGATTTTTTTTCTTCACGGCTCTACATTACAAACTTGCGTGAAGCACTTGGGGTTCAAAGTGCTCACCACACACCTAGATAAGTTCCTTAGGGGGTCTAGTTTCCAAAATGGGGTCACATGTGGGGGTTTCCACTGTTTAGGCACATCAGGGGCCCTCCAAACGCGACATGGCGTTCGTTCCCAATTCCAGCCAATTTTGGTTTGGAAAAGTCAAACGGCGCTCCTTCCCTTTCGAGCCCTGCCGTGCGCCCAAACAGTGGTTCCCCCCCACATATGGGGTATCAGCGTACTCAGGACAAGTTGGACAACAACTTTTGTGGTCCAATTCTCCTCTTACCCTTGGGAAAATAAAAAATTGGGGACTAAAACATCATGCTTGTGGAAAAAATATGATTTTTTTTCTTCACGGCTCTACATTACAAACTTGCGTGAAGCACTTGGGGGTTCAAAGTGCTCACCACACACCTAGATAAGTTCCTTAGGGGGTCTAGTTTCCAAAATGGGGTCACATGTGGGGAGTTTCCACTGTTTAGGCACATCAGGGGCCCTCCAAACGCGACATGGCGTTCGTTCCCAATTCCAGCCAATTTTGGTTTGGAAAAGTCAAACGGCGCTCCTTCTCTTTCGAGCCCTGCCGTGCGCCCAAACAGTGGTTCCCCCCCACATATGGGGTATCAGCGTACTCAGGACAAGTTGGACAACAACTTTTGTGGTCCAATTTCTCCTCTTACCCTTGGGAAAATAAAAAATTGGGGACTAAAACATCATGCTTGTGGAAAAAATATGATTTTTTTTCTTCACGGCTCTACATTACAAACTTGCGTGAAGCACTTGGGGGTTCAAAGTGCTCACCACACACCTAGATAAGTTCCTTAGGGGGTCTAGTTTCCAAAATGGGGTCACATGTGGGGGGTTTCCACTGTTTAGGCACATCAGGGGCCCTCCAAACGCGACATGGCGTTCGTTCCCAATTCCAGCCAATTTTGGTTTGGAAAAGTCAAACGGCGCTCCTTCCCTTTCGAGCCCTGCCGTGCGCCCAAACAGTGGTTCCCCCCCACTATGGGGTATCAGCATACTCAGGACAAGTTGGACAACAACTTTTGTGGTCCAATTTCTCCTCTTACCCTTGGGAAAATAAAAAATTGGGGACTAAAACATCATGCTTGTGGAAAAAATATGATTTTTTTTCTTCACGGCTCCAAATTACAAACTTGCGTGAAGCACTTGGGGGTTCAAAGTGCTCACCACACATCTAGATAAGTTCCTTAGGGGGTCTTGTTTCCAAAATGGGGTCACATGTGGGGGGTTTCCACTGTTTAGGCACATCAGGGGCCCTCCAAACGCGACATGGCGTTCGTTCGCAATTCCAGCCAATTTTGGTTTGGAAAAGTCAAACGGCGCTCCTTCCCTTTTGAGCCCTGCCGTGCGCCCAAACAGTGGTTCCCCCCCACATATGGGGTATCAGCGTACTCAGGACAAGTTGGACAACAACTTTTGTGATCCAATTTCTCCTCTTACCCTTGGGAAAATAAAAAATTGGGGACTAAAACATCATGCTTGTGGAAAAAATATGATTTTTTTTCTTCACGGCTCTACATTACAAACTTGCGTGAAGCACTTGGGGATTCAAAGTGCTCACCACACATCTAGGTAAGTTCCTTAGGGGGTCTAGTTTCCAAAATGGGGTCACATGTGGGGGGTTTCCACTGTTTAGGCACATCAGGGGCCCTCCAAACGCGACATGGCATTCGTTCCCAATTCCAGCCAATTTTGGTTTGGAAAAGTCAAACGGCGCTCCTTCCCTTTCGAGCCCTGCCGTGCGCCCAAACAGTGGTTCCCCCCCACATATGGGGTATCAGCGTACTCAGGACAAGTTGGACAACAACTTTTGTGGTCCAATTTCTCCTCTTACCCTTGGGAAAATAAAAAATTGGGGACTAAAACATCATGCTTGTGGAAAAAATATGATTTTTTTTCTTCACGGCTCTACATTACAAACTTGCGTGAAGCACTTGGGGGTTCAAAGTGCTCACCACACACCTAGATAAGTTCCTTAGTGGGTCTAGTTTCCAAAATGGGGTCACATGTGGGGGGTTTCCACTGTTTAGGCACATCAGGGGCCCTCCAAACGCGACATGGCGTTCGTTCACAATTCCAGCCAATTTTGGTTTGGAAAAGTCAAACGGCGCTCCTTCCCTTTCGAGCCCTTCCGTGCGCCCAAACAGTGGTTCCCCCCCACATATTGGGTATCAGCGTACTCAGGACAAGTTGGACAACAACTTTTGTGGTCCAATTTCTCCTCTTACCCTTGGGAAAATAAAAAATTGGGGACTAAAACATCATGCTTGTTGAAAAAATATGATTTTTTTTTTCACGACTCTACATTATAAACTTACGTGAAGCACTTGGGGTTCAAAGTGCTCACCACACATCTAGATAAGTTCCTTAGGGGGTCTAGTTTCCAAAATGGGGTCACATGTGGGGGTTTCCACTGTTTAGGCATATCAGGGCCTCTCCAAACGCGACATGGCGTCCGTTCTCAATTCCAGCCAATTTTGGTTTGGAAAAGTCAAACTGCGCTCCTTCCATTCCGAGCCCTGCCGTGCGCCCAAACAGTGGTTTTCCCTCACATATGGGGTATCGGCGTACTCAGGAGAAATTGCACAACAACTTTATCGGTCCATTTTCTCCTTTTTCCCTTGTGAATATAAAAAAAATGTTTGTAAAAGATCATTTTTGTGACTAAAAAGTAAAATGTTCATTTTTTCCTTCCACGTTGCTTCAGCTCCTGTGAAGCACCTGAAGGGTTAATAAACTTTTTGAATGTGGTTTTGAGTACCTTGAGGGGTGTAGTTTTTACAATGGTGTCACTTTTGGGTATTTTCTGCTATATACACCCCTCAAAGTGACTTCAAATATGAGGTGGTCCCTAAAAAAAATGGCTTTGTACATTTTGATGTAAAAATGAGAAATCGCTGGTCAACTTTTAACCCTTATAACTTCGTAACAAAAAAAAATTTTGGTTCCAAAATTGTGCTGATGTAAAGTAGACATGTGGGAAATGTTATTTGTTAACTATTGTCTGTGACATATTTCTCTGTTTTAAGGGAATAAAATTTCAAAGTTTGAAAATTGCTAAATTTTCCAAATTTTCACCATATTTGCGTTTTTTTCATAAATAAACGCAAGTTATATGGAAGAAATTTTACCACTAACATAAAGTACAATATGTCACGAGAAAACAATCTCAGAATCGCGAAGATCCGTTGAAGCGTTCCAGAGTTATAACCTCATAAAGAGACAGTGGTCAGAATTGTAAAAATTGGCCCGGTCATTAACGTGCAAACCACCCTTGGGGGTGAAGGGGTTAAAGTGCAGAAGATCCTGAAAAAGAAAATTGCCAAAAGGGAGATAATTAGCTGGAAAAAATCCTTGTTCACTGACACATTGTAACGATTCCTCCACATCCTGCTGTTGATAGAAATGACACTTAAGGGTTAAATTTCTTGCAAATCTGTTTATGTCCAACAATGTATTAAAGATATTAAATTTTTTGACCGGACAAAAACCAAGACCCTTGCTCAGCAAAGTCATTTGCGCTTCAGAGAGAATATATGAGGAAAGATTCCACACTGGGCAGGTCAGTATTTCTTATTGTTCCTGAGTTGGTAGGATTTTGCGTTTATATTTCCTCCCACCTCTTCTCTGTCGTTTTTTGAAAACGTGCCAGTTCCAAATCTGTTATAATTTGAACCATAGTGCCTGGTGGAGCTGATTGAAGAGTCAGAAAAATTATCAGACATGTTCAGATTAGAACTAGAAGAACCTGCAGATTCCTGGGACATGGTGAAACTGACTCTCCGTTCGCCATGAGAAGGAGTGGAATTCCCCTGTTGAGTCCGTCTTTTGGATTTCCAAGTACGGAAAATTTTCCAGGAATAAATTTGGTTAAGTTCATAATCTTTTTTGTCCCTCCGGAACTTAGTGCGTTTAATATCCGCAATTTTGTTTTCCAGTTTCAATAGATTATTCTCCATTCTTTGTCCAAACTTGTTCATCTCTTCCAAATTATTATGTTTATTTAAAGAAGTTTGGATGCTAGTAATCTCTTCTTTTATATGTGCAGCTTCTTGTTCTTCATACTTGATTATAAGCTCTGTGAGGAAGGAACAGCCACCATCTTGGATAGGGCCGATACCATAGAATCATAGAATCATAGAATGGTAGAGTTGGAAGGGACCTCCTGGGCCTTCTGGTCCAACCCCCTGCTCAAAGCAGGATTCTCTAAATCATCCCAGACAGATGTCTGTCCAACCTCTGTTTGAAGACTTCCATTGAAGGAGAACTCACCACCTCTCGTGGCAGCCTGTTCCACTCATTGATCACCCTAACTGTCAAAAAGTTTTTTCTAATATCTAATCTGTGTCTCCTCCCATTCAGTTTCATCCCATTGCTTCTAGTCTTTCCTTGTGCAAATGAGAATAAAGATGATCCTTCTACAATGTGACAGCCCTTGAGATATTTGTAGACAGCTATTAAGTCTCCTCTCAGTCTTTTTTGCAAGCTAAACATTCCCAAATCCTGCAACCGTTCCTCATAGGACATGGTTTGCAGACCGGTCACCATTCTGGTGGCTCTTCTCTGAACTTGCTCCAGTTTGTTGATGTCTTTTTTAAAATGTGGTGCCCAAAACTGGACACAGTATTCCAGATGAGGTCTGACCAAAGAGGAGTAGAGGGCAATAATGACCTCACGTGATCTAGACTGTATGCTTCTGTTGATACATCCTAGAATTGCATTTGCCTTTTTTGCTGCTGCATCACACTGTTGACTCATGTTAAGTCTGTGATCAATTAGTATACCCAAGTCTTTTTCACATGTGCTGTTACTTAGCCCTATTCCTCCCATTTTATATATGCTTTTTTCATTTTTATTGCCCAGATGTAGTAATTGCATTTTTCCCTGTTAAAATCCATTCTGTTAGTTGCTGCCCACTGCTCCAGTTTATTTATATCTTTTAGAATCCTCTCTCTCTCTTCTCTAGTATTAGCTACCCCTCCTAGCTTTGTATCATCAGCAAATTTGATCAGTTTACCCTCAATTCCTTCATCTAAATCATTGATAAAGATGTTGAACAATACAGGGCACAAAACAGAGCCTTGTGGTACCCCACTTGAGACATTCTTCCAACTGGATGTGCAGCCATTTACGACCACTCTTTGGGTCCGATCACTAAGCCAGTTATGAATCCACCTAACAGTTGCCTTGTCCATTCCATACTTAGTCATTTTTTCAATAAGGATTGTGTGAGATACTTTGTCAAAAATTTTGTTTGTTCACAGAGCCACAGGCTGCTAACGGCACCTGGCCCCAGGGCCTGTGGGCATATTCAATACGACAGGGTTTTGTGTCCACTGTGAATAAAAAGGTCTTTTAGTATGCTAAGTAATTCAGGCCCAATGTTGAAAAGCAAGGTATGTTAGTATGATAATGAGATAAGGCCAAAACAAGACCTCAAAGCTTAAAGGTACTGCCACACTTAGTGATCTCGTTAGCGATCTCAATAACGACGCAAGCTAATGAGATCGTTTTTGTGATCGTTTTAATCTCTAGTAGCTGCCACACTTAGTGATCTCGTTAACGACTCAAAAGCGGTTAGCGATCTCATTAACGACTTTAACGGTCATTGCGATGTAAAAAACAGCGCACATCGCTCACAAAAGGTGCCAGACACAGCGATATAGGCTCACCAGCGGGACGCCAACGATCTAAATACGGTCCAGAACTCTAGTGAACGATCAGCGAGATCACAGCAGGGGCCACGTCGTTGCTACATGCCACACACGTTAGCGTCACGAACGAGATCGCTAAATAGTGACGTATTTTAGCGATCTCGTTAGCGACTCTGTTTAGTGTGGCATACCCTTTAGCCTGAGCCATGGTAGCCTGGGGGCTTCAATTAGACTGTACCTGTCAGCTAGACACTGAAAACACATCCATTGTATGTTTCCAGACATGAAGGCTCCGTTATAGGATTATGAATTATGAGCACATCTTTGTAGGTACATTCTCAAAAAAAAAATCTCTGTGTGACCCGGCAGACCTCGGGCATTTGACGGTGCAACTCCCGAGTCGGTGATGGCTCGGGGGTCTGAGATATAGAGATTGGCCCTTCAACGAGACCCAATCGGGCCAGGTTTGATATCCATGCGACAGGCAAAAGATACTGCATCCGCTGGTACCTCTCGTGTCCTGATCCGATCGTCCTGGAGAAAGGTAACCCCTTTGCTAGATATTGGGAATAAATTCTGCAGGGAGCTAAGGGTGGAGATTATCATCCCACCCTCGGACACCGAGGGGAGGGACCTAGCAGGTTTAAGAACTGTGAGCTATGGGCAGACTAGATCCATTCACACATAAGCCAAGAAGCAACAAGGGACAGGTCTGCCAAGGGAGCAGCAGCACACTTTTGGGGGACTGTCCAGCAACTAAGACTTTCACCTGTGGATCGCAGAGCTCCCTGCCTCCACATGTCCCTACAACCTGGTAATATTGACCTCTAGCTAATACCTCTAAGCCTTGTACCATTATTGTTGTATTTTACTCTGACTGCAAATCCATTGTAATTCCGTTGTATAGCTTACTGTATATTTCTGTAATTATCTAGTGCGCCCTTAAGGCAATTAAACCATAAAATTAATTTTGGGCTGATGCTTTTACTCTGATCACTAATCTTAGAATACCCAGTGGGTAACAGGACACCCTCCCCGGCGGCCATTTGCTCTAGGTGCAGTTCCTTTACTGACCTGAGAGACAAAGCTGTGCCTGTGGAGTTACGTCACATTGGTGACGTGGAAGGACGAGGGTTGTCCTTCACATTTGGTGTCAGAAGTTGGATCAGAGTAATAGTGTGCATGGGACCCCTACTCCCAGACACTAAAGACTACCAGCAGCAACTTTCACTGCTGGGGTCTTAAGGTCAGCCCAGCACTAGACGGTCAGAGTGTAAATATAATAAGTGGTGTGCAAGGTCAGGGTTGCAGCTGTGTCAGTAACCAAAGGTTCCCAAGATGGCGGAAGGGACCAGGAGTAAGGCAAAGGGGGAGGCCAATGCTATGGTCTATGAGGGGTTCGATACCGATGAAGGCGAGGGGGAGCTCAGCCAGGGCTCCCCAAGGAGCCAGAGCCCCGTGCTGTCCACCCCCTGCCCGTCCCAGCCTGTCCAGATCGGAGGCCCTTTTCCAAGCGGCTATGGCACAGCTCGAGGCTGGTAATGACGCCGCCCATGACAGACTCCTGACAGCGGCAGAGAGAGCAGCGGAGCGTGAGCATACAGAACGCCGTGAAGCTGCGGAGCGCCGGCACCGACTGGAGATGGCTCAGCACGGCCCCCGCTGGGCGCTCCAGCCCCACCAGAGACAAAGGCTTCCAAGGTCCGGGTGGGGGACTTTCCCCTGCTTGAAAAGGATGGAGACATGGATTCCTTTCTGCTGGCCTTTGAGAGGACCTGCCTCCAACATCATCTGGCCCTGGATCAGTGGGCAAGGTACCTGACCCCCGTTTGAGGGGTAAGTCCCTGGAGGTTTTGGGGGACTTACTTGCCGGGGAGGAGCAGGACTACAACAGTATCAAGCGGGCCCTGATCCAGCACTACAACCTCACCCCGGAGACGTACAGCAGGAAGTTCAGGAGCCTGCAGCGGGGCTCAAAGGACACCTGGACCGACCACATGCGGGTCCTGCTGAAAGCTGCGGAGCACTGGACCTCGGGTCTAGAGCTCACCACCCGCCAGGAGGTCCAGGAACTGTTTGTCACGGAGCAGTTCTTGTGGAACTGCCCAGAGGACCTCCAGCTGTTCCTCCGTGACTGGAAACCAAAGGGGGCTTCTGCTACAGCCGCTCTGGCAGACGAGTATGCCAACAACAGGGCGCCTGAGCCGAAGAAGTCTGCCAGCAGCACCTGGAGAGGGGGTAAGCCCAATACTGCCCCGGCCCCATCCCCAGCCCCCAGAGTGCAAGGGGTGTACCCCCCTGCTGCCCTCTCCATGCCAGGAACAGAATCCAGACGTTGTTATCATTGCAACCAGCCAGGACACTTTAAGGCTGCGTGTCCCCAGCGCCAGAAGGCCCCATCCCTGTCCCAGAAACCGTCCACTGTTTTGTGTGTGGGAGGGGGTGGTGGGAGGTCCCGGGACAATTACCAACCCGTCACCATCGGCCACTCAGCGGTCAAGGGACTGCGGGACACAGGCGCTGAACGAACCCTGGTACGTCCTGAGGTGGTGTCCCCTCAAGACTTGGTGCCTGGGAAAACCCTTTCCGTCTCCGGAATTGGAGGCGGATGCGGGAGGAGGGAGTAACGCCAAATATTCCTGCCAATGTGTTGCTTGGGACCGATTTGGGGCGGCTAGTGTCCCAGTATGTGGCCACTGAACCCCAAGTTCGGCTCCCCAAGAATGTTATGACTCTACTGTGAATGCTAATGTTAATGTATTGAATGTGCCTCCAACAGTGGAGGAGGGAGTGAAACCTGATGGTAAGCCATGCACTGACACTACACACACAAGGCTCACAGTGAGGACTGGTGAGGAGGCTGCAGGGGAGAGCTCAGAGGTGGAGGGAGGGGCTGCTATGGGCAGTATAGGGCCCTAAGTGAATCCATCCTGCTGAGTCTAGGGCCCCTGCAGGAAGAGGAACAGGCCATGGGGGGAGGGGGCGTCCCAGAAGAGGAGCCACCAGGTAAGACCCCAGGGCAGGAGTTCCCCACATCCGGGATGTCAGGAGGCCAGGGAAGTCTGCCTGACCCGGCAACTTGGTCAGGGGACGAGGGGAAGTGGGCGCTACCCGTGGTCTCAGCGGTTGTGGCCGCTGTTACCAGGAGTGGGAGCACCGAAGCCCAAGGAGCCTCGCGGAGGTCCGACGGTTTCCCCCTCTCCAACCAAGTGGCTGCCGAGTCAGACAGCGGCCAGGAGACAGATCCCGGGGAGCTGACAGAGGATGTGGCAGTTTCATCAATTCTTGCCACCTCAAGTCAGGGATTTCAGGCAGCGTTGGAAGCTGACGCTAGCCTGAAAACTCTCAAGGAGCAGGCGGCACAGCCTCCCCTGGAGTCCGACCGCGAGCAAGTGGTCTGGGACCAGGGACGGCTGTACTGGGTAACGGTCCAGCAGGGTTCACCGGAGGCGTGGTCCAGGGACTGACAGTTAGTGGTATCCTATCCGTTCAGGGCGGAATTGTTGCGGATCGTACACGAGTTTCCCATGGCCGGACTCCTAGGGATCGCTAAAACCAGGGCCAGGCTAGCTCAGCATTTCTACTGGCCTGGAATAAAGACCGAGGTGATAGCCTACTGCCATTCGTGTGACACCTGTCAGAGGGTGGGGAAGGCGGGGCAGCGCCCCAAAGCCCCACTGGTAACTCTGCCCACCATCGAAAAGCCTTTCTCGAGGGTGGCTGTGGATCTCATTGGACCTCTGTCCACTCCCAGCCGCTCTGGGAAATGCTTCATACTAATGGTAGTGGACTATGCCACCCAGTATCCATTCGGGCCGACAAAGTGGCCACTGCCTTACTGGAGATTCTCTCCAGAGTGGGGTTTCCCCAGGAAATGCTCACCGACCGAGGGACCCAGTTCATGTCGCAGCTGATGGAGTCTCTCTGTAAGCAGGTACAGGTGCAATATCTGGTAGCCAGCCCATATCACCCACAGACCAATGGCCTGTGTGAGCGGTTCAATGGCACCTTAAAGCAGATGCTGAAGATGTTGGTCGACTCCCATGGGAGAGACTGGGAGCGGTATCTCCCACACCTGCTGTTTGCCTACCGGGAGGTCCCACAGGCCTCAACGGGGTTCTCCCCCTTTGAGCTCCTGTACGGGCGACGTGTACGGGGGCCCCTTGCTCTGGTGAAGGAAGCATGGGAAGGGGATTTAGCCATCCCTGGCGTGTCGGTCATTGAGTATGTCGTGCGCTTCCAGGACCGAATGATGGCCTTGACACGACTGGTGCATGACAATATGGCCCAAGCCCAGGCTGACCAGAAGCGGTGGTACGACCAGAATGCTTGTGAGCGGACCTGCCAGGTGGGTCAAAACGTGTGGATACTGGTCCCCGTACCTCAAAACAAGCTTCAGGCGGCCTGGGAGGGTCCATACCTCGTGCACGAGCAGCTCAACGCCGTCACCTACCTGGTCACGTTGGACCACGCCCGTGGAAGGAGGAAGGTCTTCTATGTGAACATGATGAAGGCCCATCATGAGCGGGAGGCTTATGCCCACCCAGTGTGCAACCTTCCAGAGGAAAGAGAGGCAGAAACCCTCCTGGATCTGCTCACCCAAGCCAAGGCGGGTGGATCCATCGAGGATGTAGGGGTTGGCCACCAGCTCACGGAGGACCAACGTTCCCAGCTGGGGGTCACCCTACACCCCTTTTGGGAGCTGTTCAGCAGCCTGCCCGGAAGGACTGAGACAGCAGTCCACGACGTGGACACCGGCAATCGCCCCCCAATCCGGCGTTCAGCATATCGGGTCTCTCTTGAGGTGCAGCAGCAAATGCGCCAAGAGATAGACGAGATGCTGAAGCTGGGGGTGATCCAAGCGTCCAACAGTGCGTGGACTTCGCCTGTGGTCCTCGTCCCTAAAAAGGACCGAACTATGCGGTTCTGCGTGGACTACCTAGGGCTCAATGCGGTGACGGTCATCGATGCGTACCCAATGCCGCGCATCGATGACCTGCTCGACCAGCTGGCCGGGGCCAGGTACCTGACATCATGTATCTGAGCAGGGGTATTGGCAGATTCCACTGACCCCTGGGGCACGGGAACGCTCTGCCTTTATCACCCCCTTCGGACTGTACGAGTCCACGGCGATGCCCTTCGGCATAAAGAATGCCCCTGCCACTTTTCAGCGGATGGTCAACACGCTGCTCGAGGGACTGGAAGGGTATGCGACCGCGTACCTGGATGACATTGCCATCTTCAGTCCCACCTGGGAGGATCACCTAGAGCACCTGGCGCAGGTGCTCGGGTGGATCCAGCGAGCAGGCTTGACCGTTAAGCCTGAAAAATGCCAGCTGGGTATGAGTGAGGTCCACTACCTGGGACACCGGGTAGGTGGGGGAGCTCTGAAGCCAGAGCCCGGGAAGGTGGATGCCATCGCATCCTGGCCCACCCCCAGGACCAAGAAGCAGGTGATGTCCTTCTTGGGGACTGCTGGGTACTGTAGGAGGTTTGTTCCACACTATAGTGCCCTGGCCAAGCCCCTGACGGACCTCATCAAGAAAAGGCTGCCCGTCGCAGTCGACTGGACAGTCGCCTGCGAGACAGCTTTCCAGGCGCTCAAGACCGCCCTTTCTAGTTCTCCTGTACAACAGGCAGCTGACTTCACACAGCGGTTCTTAGTGCAGACCGACGCCAGCGACTTCGGCCTCGGTGCTGTGCTCAGCCAGGTTGACACTACGGGCCATGAACACCCTGTTTTGTACCTGAGCCAGAAGCTCCTGCCGAGGGAAGTGGCCTATTCCACGATGGAGAAGGAATGTCTGGCAATTGTGTGGGCCCTGCAGCGTCTGCAGCCATACTTGTATGGCCGCCAATTCACCGTGGAAGCAGACCACAACCCCCTCATCTGGTTACACACGGTCTCTGGGACAAATGGGAGGTTGCTACCCTGGAGCCTTGCTCTCCAGCAGTACCACTTCACCATTCACCACAAAAGAGGCAGGGACCATGGTAACGCTGATGGGTTGTCCCGGCAAGGAGAGGGTGCGGAAGGGCGCATGGGGGAACACAGGAATGTGATACCGCCTAGTGCCCTCTAAAGCAGGGAGGTGTGAGGAAGGAACAGCCACCATCTTGGATAGGGCCGATACCAGCCTCCATTTTGTCTGTTCATAGAGCCACAGGCTGCTAACTGCACCTGGCCCCAGGGACTGTGGGCATATTCAATACGACAGGGTTTTGTGTCCACTGTGAATAAAAAGGTCTTTTAGTATGCTAAGTAATTCAGGCCCAATGTTGAATAGCAAGGTCTGTTAGTACTGATCTCAGAGGTCTAATAGGTCGGCTAAAAAAGGAAAAATTTCTACTAGTATCAACTTTGTTACTGAATTTAGCCCACAATTTAATTCTATCATTGATATTATAAAAAAATATGTTCCAATTTTACATGGTGATGCTAGGTTATCTCAAATTCTGAATAATTCTCATTTGCGTTTTGTTGCAAAAAAAGAGCGCCATCATTAGGACGTATACTTGCTCCTAGTTTGTTTACAAGCACCAAAAAAACGGGAATAACACGTGGTTACATTATAAGGGCTTTTACAAGTGTGGACACCACCCATGCAAAAACTTGCAACTATGTACGAAAAAATAAAAGATTTACTTCCACTGCAACAGGGCTTTCTTATCCTATTACCACACACATGAATTGTAACACAGAAGGTTTAATTTATTTAATAGAATGTGTGACCTGCAAATTACAATATGTGGGATGTACAATCGGCCCTTTTAAAAATAGATTTAGAAAACATCTTTCGGAAGCCACAAGCTCCACTGCCCATAATATTTCAGCGGTATCTTACCATTGTAAAATGGTTCATGCAGGCAGTGCTAGCACTATTGTGGCTATGGGTATTGAAAAGGTTAATAAGCCCGCGAGAGGAGGTGATTATAGAGGCAGAGTCCTCAACCGTGAATCCTTTTGGATTTTTAAATTAAATACAAGAGAGCCCTTTTTTTTTTTCCTTTTTCAGGAGCTGTTCATTAACCCACACTTACAAAGGACCTTTTTTTTTTCTAGTGCACTTTCTGAAGTTGTCATATTATGATTCTAATGAATGTATTTCAATATAAGTTATAGGTTTTCTATGATATGTATATTTGTACTTTTGTCTTTCATTTGGTCATTGTATTTTTGATACATACATTTTAAAATGTCTTGAATAAAAAAATGATTTTATTGGATTACACGCTGGAGATATTTTTCCTCTAAAATTTTCCTAGGAATTTATGTCCTGATAAAAATTAATTTCCTTTATATTTAGTCATTGTTCTAATTTATTAAAACAGATTATTAAAATGACCAGGACTTCTTGCACGAGATGCTCTTTTGCACTGTGATTAGTTTATTATTTTCCCACTAGGTGGCGCCATTGTCCAAGTCATAATAATATTTTTATAACCTGTAAACTACTTGACTGCATTTTGGGTACAAGGCGCTGAGTCTACAATAAATCACATACAACCTTTTGATTGCCCTTTTTACCTTTTCTACTAAAACCGTAACCCCATGCCGAGTCACTCAGAAAGGCTGTAAGCATGTGATTACCTGGGCCGAAAATTACCAATAGCGGTGACATATTTCACGTAAGGCAAAACATATAAGAGTTGGGGGGTGATCTTCAGGTGGCAGTGGTAGAGTTGCCCCCTTCGCACTATCGTACCTATTTATCCCATCTTGACCCACCCGCTACCCTTCTAAACCAATCCTTGACCTGCATTCTCAATTAACAGTCATCCCAAACCTTTGTTTAACCCCTTAGCTGTCCCTGGTCACTTCGTTATACACTGTGGTGGCTGCAAATCAGTGATTTCAGTGACTCTTCCCGTTTAGATGGTAGGAGTCACTGAATTCATTAATGGCTGCAGAGCTGCAGAACTGTCACGTGACATTAGTGCTGCAGATAATAACAGACACTGGGAGGAGCAATGGAGACTCAGTTCTGGACTCAGGGAGAGTCACAACAAACAACACGGGGGACACAACTTTCCTAAAAACGCCTTTAACTCCTTTACGCTAATTTAGCTGGCATCAATCTCTGACAGTGTCATTAAATCAAAATTACAGGCCACGCTTGCCCACTGGCTCCTGTTTGCTCCCGATATGCAGTAGCGAGGTAGTGCTGGATTATTATGACAGCTGGGGGCCTGTTGAAAGCCACCATTGCGGCTCTTTTGCCTTCCTCTGAAGCTCATCTATATGCTGAGCTTTAAAGAGACCACGATTTACACTGTATACTGCAATAGTATGGTATTGCAGTGTATAGTATAGGCGACCAGACAATTGAAGTTCCCTGAAAAATACAAGAAAATAATATAAAAATGCATATCACCCTCCTTTTCCCCCAATAAAAATAAAAAAATATTTAAAAAAAATTTGATATAGCTATGTCCGAAAAAGTTCGGTCTTTTGAAATATAAAATGAAATAACTTGATGGGTGTGGTGACACAGCATTTAATCTTAATTATCCAGATGTCTATTTTCAGTAAACTTGGTGCATAAACTGTTATCTTTATGTTGACTCTTCTTGTAGATTGAATTGATATTTGTAAATTGATGAATGGTTGTTATTTACCTCTTATATCAGCTCCTACAATTTATTGTACTGTTATCTTTACAAAACAAAGATGCAGGGTCACTGTACAATGATGTTTGCTGATATGTTGATTACACATTATACCAGACCATGCAGTTTGTTGACTTGCAAACATTAACCCCTTAACGACCGCCGATATGCCTTTTAATGGCGGTCATTAAGGGTACTTAACACAGCGCCGTTATTTAACGGCGCTCTGGAAAAAGTGAATAGCGCCCCCCAGAGGCGCATTTTCTCCGGGGTCTCGCCGAGACCCCAGAGAACATGAATCGGGTCGGTTTTTACCGACCCGATGTTGCGATCGCCGTTATTAACCCTATAACGGTGATCGCAGCAAAAAAAAATCTGATGTGCCATTTAATTTCTCTCTCCTCTGATGTCATCGGACATCAGAGGAGAGAGAAAAAGGGTCCCTGATCCCCCCTTGTGGCCCCCAATCTGCCTCTTGTGGCCCCCGGGCCCACCTGCCTCCTCCGGTGGGCGCCGCCATCCTGAATGGCGGGTGCATGCTCAGTGCGCCCGCCGCGATCTGCCGGGGGGTTGGGCAATTTTCTCTGGGGTCTCGTCTGCCGAGGGTAGCCAAGACCCCAGAGAACATGTTCCAGGTTGGTAGTTACCGACCCCGGTGTCGCGATCGCCGTTATACTGAGTATAACGGCGACGGAAAAAAAAAAAAAAGTGATTTCTCTCCCCTCTGATGTGATCGCACATCAGAGGGGAGAGAATTAGGGTCCTCAGTACCCCCGATCCCCCCTGTACCTCCCGGTGTCCTCCATCCTCCGGCAGGTCCCAGGCTATAACGGTATAACGTGGTGTAACGCAGTCCGTTAACGCTGCCATTCACCCCATTTGAGGGTGCATCGCGACGCATGCCGTAAAGCGGCATGCGTTCGCGACGTGCCATCATTCAGTGACGGAGCCTCAGATGCGTGCTGCAGCGTCTGGGCTCCGTCACCGCTAGCGCAGATGAATCATCTGCTGATTCCTCTGCGCTAGCGGGTATAGCATAACGCAATCGCGTTATGCTATACCGTTACCAGCTCGTCAACGCTATGTGTTGAACGGGCTGGTAAAATGCAAAATGAACCTAGCCTTAGGGTTAGGGTAATAATTAGGGTTAGGGTTACAATTAGAGTTAGGGTTACAATTAGGGTTAGGGTTAAAATTAGGGTTAGGGTTATAAATAGGGTTGGAATTAGGGTTGGGATTAGGGTTAGGGTTGGGATTAGGGGTGTGTTGGGGTTAGGGTTGGAGCTAGAATTGAGGGTTTCCACTATTTAGGCACATCAGGGGGTCTCCAAACACGACGTGGCGTTCAAAAAGTCAAATGGCGCTCCCTCCCTTCCGAGCCCTGCCGTGCGCCTAAACAGTGGTTTACCCCAACATATGGGGTATCAGCGTACTCAGGACAAATTGCACACCAATTTTGGGGTTCTATTTTCTCTTGTTACCCTTGGGAAAATAAAAAATAGCTGGCTAAAAAAATCATTTTTGAGGAAAAAAAAATGTTTTATTTTCACGGCTCTGCGTTTATAAATTTCTGTGAAGCACTTTGGGGTTCAAAGTGCTCACCACACATCTAGATAAGTTCCTTAGGGGGTCTAGTTTCCAAAATGGGGTCACTTGTGGGGGTTTTCCACTGTTTAGGCACATCTGGGGCACTGCAAACGGAACATGACCCCCATCAATGTCTGCATTCCAAAACGTTATTACTTCCTTTCCAAGCCCTGCTGTGCGCCCAAACAGTTCCCCCCCCACATATTTGGTAACAGCGTACTCAGGACAAATTGGACAACTTTTGGGGTCCAATTTCCTTGTGAAAAATCAAAAATTTGGGACTAAAAAATCATTTTTGTGGAAAATTGTTTTTTGTTTTTTTTTCACACCCAGGCATTATAAACTTTTGTGAAACACTTGGGGGGTCAAAGTGCTCACCACAGATCTAGATAAGTTACTTAGGGGGTATAGTTTCCAAAATGGGGTCACTTGTGGGGGTTTTCCACTGTTTAGGCACATCTGAGGCACTGCAAACGGAACATGACCCCCATCAACGTCTGCATTCCAAAACGTTATTACTTCCTTTCCAAGCCCTGCCGTGCGCCCAAACAGTTTCCCCCCTCCTCACATATTTGGTATCAGCGTACTCAGGACAACTTTGACAACAACTTTTGGGGTCCAATTTCCTTGTGAAAAATAAAAAATTTGGGACTAAAAAATCATTTTTGTGGAAAATTGTTTTTTTTTTCACACCCAGGCATTATAAACTTTTGTGAAACGCCTGGGGGTTCAAAGTGCTCACAACATATCTAGATAAGTTCCATAGAGGGTCTAGTTTCCAAAATGGTGTTCCTTGTGAGGGGTTTACACTGTTTAGGCGCAATAGGGGCTCTCCAAACACGACATGGTGTCCAATCTCAATTCCAGCCAATTTTGGTTTGAAAAAGTCAAACGGCGCTGCTTCCCTTCCAAGCCCTGCCGTGCGCCCAAACAGTGGTCCCCCCATATATGGGGTATCAGCGTACTCAGGACAAATTGGACAACAACTTTTGTGGTCTAAATTCTCCTGTTACCCTTGGGAAAATAAAAAATTGGGGACTAAACGATCAGGTTTGTGGAAAAAATAGATTTTTTTATTTTCACGCCCGGGCGTTATAAACTTCTGTGAAGCACTTGGGGATTCAAACTGCTCACCACACATCTAGATAAGTTCCTTAAGGGGTATAGTTTCCAAAATGGGGTCACTTGTTGGGGGTTTCCACTGATTAGGCACATCACGGGCTCTCTAAACGCGACATGGCATCCAGCCAATTCTGCGTTGAAAAAGTCAAACGGCGCTCCTTCCCTTGCGACGTCTGCCGTGCGCCCAAAAAGTGGTTTACCCCCACATATAGGGTATCGGAATGCTCAGGACAAATTGCACAAAAACTTTTGTGGTCTTGTTACCCTTTGGAAAATAAAAATTGGGGTGAAAAGATCATTTTTGTGGAAAAAAAATTATTTTTTTTTCACGGCTCTACGTTATAAACTTGTGTGAAGCACTTGGAGGTTCAAAGTGCTCACCACACATCTAGATAAGTTCCTTAAGGGGTCTTGTTTCCAAAATGGGGTAACTTGTGGGGGGTTTCCACTGTTTAGGCACATCAGGGGCTCTCTAAACGTGACATGGCATCCAGCCAATTCTGCGTTGAAAAAGTCAAACGGCGCTCCTTCCCTTGCGACCTCTGCCGTGCGCCCAAAAAGTGGTTTACCCCCACATATAGGGTATCGGAATGCTCAGGACAAATTGCACAAAAACTTTTGCGGTCTTGTTACCCTTTGGAAAATAAAAATTGGGGTGAAAAGATCATTTTTGTGAAAAAAAATTATTTTTTTTTCACGGCTCTACGTTATAAACTTGTGTGAAGCACTTGGAGGTTCAAAGTGCTCACCACACATCTAGATAAGTTCCTTAAGGGGTCTTGTTTCCAAAATGGGGTAACTTGTGGGGGTTTCCACTGTTTAGGCACATCAGGGCTCTCTAAACGTGACATGGCATCCAGCCAATTCTGCGTTGAAAAAGTCAAACGGCGCTCCTTCCCTGCGACCTCTGCCGTGCGCCCAAAAAGTGGTTTACCCCCACATATGGGGTATCGGCGCATTCAGGAGAAATTGCACAACAAATTTTGTGGTTCATTTTTTCTTTTAACACTTGTGAAAATAAAAAAAATTGGTTCCGAAGTAAAGCTTTTGCAAAAAAAGTTAAATGTCAATTTTTTCCTTCCACATTGCTTCAGCTCCTGTGAAGCACCTGAAGGGTTAATAAACTTCTTGAATGTGGTTTTGAGCACCTTGAGGGGTGCAGTCTTTAGAATGGTGTCACTTTTGGGTATTTTCTATCATATAGACCCCTCAAAGTGACTTCAAATGTGATGTGATCCCTAAAACTAAATGGTGTTGTAAAAATGAGAAATCGCTGGTCAACTTTTAACCCTTATAACTTCGTAACAAAAGAAAATTTTGTCCCAAAATTGTGCTGATGTAAAGTAGACATGTGGGAAATGTTATTTATTAAGAAATTTGTGTGACATATCACTCTGATTTAAGGGCATAAAAATTTCAAGTTTGAAAATTGCAAAATTTTCGCCATATTTCCGTTTTTTTCATAAATAAAAGCAAGTCATATAAAAAAATGTTTACCACTAACGTGAAGTACAATAAACATTCTCAGAATCAGCTGGATTCGTTAAAGCATTCCAGAGTTATAACCTCATAAAGTGACAGTGGTCAGAATTGTAAAAATTGGTCCAGTCATTAAGCTGCAAAATGGCAGTTATATGGAGGGCAACTACTACAATTCCCAGAAATAATGGACACAGCAGCGAACAACATGTTAAGGCAAGTACCCAAAACACCGCCCATCTGACCTGACTGCCATCATTTAAATATCCCGCCAATTTAGGGTGACAGATTCCCTTTAAAGGTGTTGTCCTGTGAGACGAGGCATCATTAGTTCACAGAATAGGTGACAACTTGTTAATTGGTGAAGGACCAACCATCAGCAGAAGGGGGCACTTATATTCATCTCCCCTTCCCTCCTTCCTCCCCACCTTACCTCCTCTGCTGACCTGCTCCTCAACCTCAAATCTGTCCTAATAAAACACAAAACAAGCTGCCATCTCTCCTTCTCCCACCTGCTCTCCCTTTCTCTGCTTCTCCTCACTGCTGGTGACATATCTCCCAATCCTGGACCTCCACAGCTCATACCCACCATTAGTACTCCTTCCTACTGCTCCCTATCTAATAAGAACTACCGCAATCTTTCCAACGTAAAACCCGTTCCATTGACACCCACCCCCCTGCTCCCTCTCTCTGGAGCACTCTGGAATGCCCGCTCCATCTGCAATAAGCTTCATGTGATTCATGACCTCTTTCTCTCTCGCAATCTTGTTTTCCTCGCCCTCACAGAAACATGGCTGACACCCTCTGACACCGCCTCTCCTGCTGCGCTGTTACGGTGGCCTCCAATTCACCCACACTCCTCGCCCTGGAAACAGACATGGTGGAGGAGTGGGTGTTCTCCTTTCCTCTAACTGCAACTTTAACCCAATCCCACCTCTTCCCTCCCTAATCCTCCCCTCCTTTGAAGTCCACTCTGTCTGCATCTACTCTCCCTCCAACCTCCAAGTGGCCATCATATACCGACCTCCAGGCCCGACCACTGCCTTCATTGACCAATTCACTACCTGGCTTCTTCACTTTCTCTCCACTGACATCCCCACCATCATCATGGGTGACTTCAACATCCCCACTGATACCCTTCAGTCAGCAGCCTCCAAACTCCTGTCCCTTACTTCATCCTTTGGACTTACTCAGTGGTCCTCCTCAGCCACCCACACGGATGGTCATACATTAGACCTGGTCTTCACCCGCCTCTGCTCTCTATCTAACTTCACACCTCCCCTCTCCCTCTATCCGACCACCATCTACTCACTTTCTCATCCCTGTCCTCTTCTCCTGTCACCCATGTCCAGCAACACGTGCCCCCCTGCAGAAACCTTGCACACCTAGACATCCACACACTCTCTGACTCTATTCTTTCACTGGCATCAATATCCTCACTCCACGACACAGACAGTGCCACTGCTTTCTACAATGCCACTCTCACATCGGCTATTGACACGGTCGCCCCTCTCGTTCATGGCAGAGTGCGACGCACCAACAGACAACCCTGGCACAATAACACCACTAAAAAGCTCCGGCAAGTGTCCAGGATTACAGAGCGGCGTTGGAAGAAAACAAATTCGCAAGACGACTTCACTGCATTCAAACAAGCAACACTCTCTTTCAAATCGGCCCTCACCTCTGCTAAACAGGCCTACTTCACAACCCTCGTATCTTCCCTATCCTACAACCCCAAACAGTTATTCAAAACTTTTAACTCCCTCCTCCGCCCTCCACTGCCCCCTCCTACCTCCCTCATATCTGCTGAGGACTTTGCCACACACTTCAAAAATAAGATCGACCAAACAAGGCAAGTCTTCATTGTTCAACCACCACAACCCCTTTGTATACCAGACCAATGCCCTAACCCCATAACCTCCCTCTCCAACATAACCGAAGGGGAGCTTAATTGTCTCCTCTCCAAATCGCACCTCACAACCTGTGCACTTGACCCCATCCCAACCCACCTCCTCCCCAACCTCATCACCACTATTATCCCATCCCTAACCCACCTCTTCAACCTATCACTAACTTCCGGTACCTTCCCTTCTGCTTTCAAGCATGCCACAATCACGCCTATCCTTAAAAAGCCAACCCTCGACGCAACCGCTATGTCCAGCTATTGCCCAATATCGCTGCTCCCATTCGCTTCCAAACTCCTGGAGCTGCATGTCCACGCTGAGCTTTCCTACCACCTCTCTTCTAACTTGCTCTTTGACACTCTACAATCTGGTTTCCGCCCCCATCACTCCACTGAGACAGCGCTGACCAAAATTACTAATGACCTACTTACAGCCAAAGCGAACGGACAATACTCTATACTCCTGCTTCTTGACCTGTCCTCTGCTTTTGACACAGTTGACCACTGCCTTCTACTACAAATTCTTTCCTCCTTTGGCGTCAAGGACCTTGCCGTATCCTGGATCTCCTCATACCTTTCCAACCGCACATTCAGCGTCTCCCACTCCCATACTACCTCCTCGTCCCACCCTCTCTCTGTTGGAGTCCCCCAAGGCTCTATTCTAGGACCCCTACTCTTCTCAATCTATACACTTGGCCTGGGGCAACTCATAAAGTCCCACAGATTCCAGTACCACCTTTACGCTGATGACACTCAGATCTACCTCTCTGGCCCAGACGTCACCTCTCTGTTGTCCAGAATCCCGGAGTGTCTATCAGCCATATCCTCCTTCTCCTCCCGCTTCCTCAAACTCAATGTGGACAAATCTGAACTCATAATCTTTCCCCCATCCCACAGATCATCCTTACCTGACCTATCTATCACAATTAACGACATCACGCTTTCCCCCGTACCAGAAGTCCGCTGCCTCGGAGTAACCCTTGACTCTGCCCTGTCCTTCAAACCGCACATCCAAGCTCTTTCTATCTCCTGTCGCCTTCAGCTCAAAAATATTTCAAGAATCCGTCCTTTCCTCAACCCTCAATCTGCTAAAATGATTGTGCACGCACTCATCATCTCCCGCCTCGACTACTGCAACATCCTTTTCTCTGGCCTCCCTGCTAACATCCTTGCACCTCTCCAGTCCATCCTTAACTCTGCTGCCCGACTAATTCACCTCTCTCCTCACTACTCCTCCGCTTCTCCCCTCTGCAAATCTCTTCACTGGCTCACATTCCCTCAGCGTATCCAGTTCAAATTACTAAGACTGACCTACAAGGCCATCTATAACCTGTCTCCTCCATATATCTCTGAACTAATCTCCCGATATCTTCCCTCACGCAAGCTCTTGTATCCAGCCATGCTGCCTAAATGAATCAACGCTAACTATGTCCTTCTAATTGTTTTTGCAATAATTACTTTCTGATAAGCTAAAGCTGCCCAGCTCACCAAAATGTTACAAGCTGACCCCCAGGAGACCTTCTTTATATAGAGGGTAGGCGCTGTATACGCAAAGGACATGTACAGCTATCACCTGGATGATGTAAAGAAATATTGACAAAATGCTTGAATGCTACGTGAACATTTTTTATTACTACTCCTTTATTACAGACAGATGGGAAATTACATTCTGTTCTGCTTTTTGAATAATAAATGTATTTTTACGCTAAGATTACTATGCCTTTAACCCCTTAAGGACCAAGCCATTTTGTAGGTTAATGACCAGGCCAATTTTTACAATTCTGACCACTGTCTCTTTATGTGCTTATAACTCTGGAATGCTTCAACGGATCTTGTCGATTCTGAGATTGTTTTCTCGTGACTTATTGTACTTCATGTTAGTGGTAAAATTTATTTGATATAACTTGCATTTATTTATGAAAAAAATGGAAATATGGCGAAAATTTTGAAAATTTTGCAATTTTCAAACTTTTAATTTTTATGCCCTTAAATCAGAGAGATATGTCACAAAAATAGTTAATAAATAACATTTCCCACATGTCTACTTTACATCAGCACAATTTTGGAACCAAAATTTTTTTGGTTAGGAAGTTATAAGTGTTAAAAATTGACCAGCGATTTCTCATTTTTACAGCAAAATTTACAAAACCAATTTTTAGGGACCGCCTCACATTTGAAGTGACTTTGAGGGGTCAATATGACAGAAAATACCCAAAAGTGACACCATTCTAAAAACTGCACCTCAAGGTGTTCAAAACCACATTCAAGAAGTTTATTAACCCTTTAGGTACTTCACAATAATTGAAGCAATGTGGAAGGGAAAAATGAACATTTAACTTTTTTTTCCCCAAAATTTTTCTTTCGACACAATTTTTTTAATTTTGTCAAGGGTATCAGGAGAAAGTGAACCACAATATTTGTTGTACAATTTCTCCTGAGTACACCGATACCCCATGTGTGGAGGAAGACCAATCTTTCGGCGCACGGCAGTGCTCAGATTGGAAGGAGCATCATTTGAGATTTTGAATGTCAAATTGGCTGGAATCGAGAGCGGACACCATGTCGCGTTTGGAAAGCCCTGATGTACCTAAACAGTGGAAACCCCCATAAGTGACCCAATTTTGGAAACTAGACCCCCCAAGGAACTTATCTAAATGTGTGGTGAGCACTTTGAACCCCCAAGGGCTTCACAGAAGGTTATAACGTAGAGCCGTAAAATTAAAAAATCATATTTTTTCCACAAAAATGATATTTTCACCCCCAATTTTTATTTTCCAAAGGATAAAAGGACCCCAAAAGTTATTGTGCAATTTGTCCTGAGTACGCTGATACCCCATATGCAGGGCCAGCTCCAGGTTTTTAGGGGCCCCGGGCGAAAGAGTCTCAATGGGCCCCTTTAACACAGACCACGATTCATGATGCACAGATACGGCAGAGAAATATGGGTATAGTACAATGCCAAACACTTCTCTTCTTCCATTACATGAGTGATGTCTATTGTAAATTCTACAATAGCTCAGAAACCGTCGAATTCTCACAGCGCACAGTACAGACCGGACAGTACAGTCCTCCATACAATATTATGGGCACCACATAGTCTCCCCCTCATCACCCATATAATACCCCATGCAGGATATCAACCCCCCACCCCCCATATAATGCTCCATACAGAATACTGGACCCAATATAATGCTCCATACAGAATACTGGACCCCATATAATGCTCCATACAGAATACTGGACCACATAAATTGCTCCATACAGGATACTGGTCCCCTCCCCATATAATGCTCCATACAAAATATGGAGCTCTCCTCTGCACTGCGCTGCGCTCCGCACTGTTACGGCTCAGGAGAGGCCGTATCTAGGGTTGAGCATTCACCTCCCCATCACCTCCATCATGGCCTTCTCCCCTTCAGCTCCATCAATGCCTTCTCCCCATCACCTCCATCAATGCCTTCTCCCCATCACCCCCATCATTGCCTTCTCCCCATCACCTCCATCATGGCCTTCTCCCCATCACCTCCATCATGGCCTTCTCCCCATCACCCCCATCATTGCCTTCTCCCCATCACCTCCATCATGGCCTTCTCCCCATCACCCCATCATGGCCTTCTCCCCATCACCTCCATCAATGCCTTCTCCCCATCACACCCATCATTGCCTTCTCCCCATCACCTCCATCATGGCCTTCTCCCCATCACCTCCATCAATGCCTTCTCCCCATCACCCCCCATCATTGCCTTCTCCCCATCACCTCCATCAATGCCTTCCCCCCATCACCTGCATCAATGCCTTCTCCCCATCACCTCCATCAATGCCTTCTCCCCATCACCTCCATCAATGCCTTCTCCCCACCACCTCCATCATTGCCTTCTCCCCATCACCTCCATAATGGCCTTCTCCCCATCATTACCCTCTCCTCCACCTACACACACAGACACACACAGCAACATTCACCTGTCTACAGATTCACACACACATGCGCGCGCACGCATGCACGCACACACACACACACACCACATCTCACCTGTCCGGCGTCCGCACTGCAGGTAGTCCCGCAGCATCACTGGCGCCCGCGCTTTCTCTCTCTGCCACAGCCGGCCGCTGAATGATGACATCATCCAGCGGGGCTGCTGTGGGATGAAGCGCAGGCGCCCTGCAGGGGCCCCATGGAGCCTGGAGCTCAGGAGGCACGGGGAGAGGTAAGTATTGTGCCAGCTGCCAGGGCCCTGAGCAAGCGGGGGGCCCAGTGGTGGCACTGGCACCGTTCAACTCCGCTGACAGGCGCTGGGGTGCCCGACGGTGAGTGGGCCCACCCGCCTGCTCAGGGCCTCCGCACTTGCCCGGGTACACCGGGTGCTGACGCCAGCCCTGCCCATATGTGGGGGTAAAACCACTATTTGGGCGCATGGCAGAGCTCGGAAGAGAAGCAGGGCCATTTGACTTTTTTGGCTGGAATTGAGATTGGAAGCCATGTCTCATTTGGAGAGTCCCTGATGTGCCTAAACAGTGGAAACCCCCACAAGTGACGCCATTTTGGAAACTAGACCCCCCAAGGAATTTATCTAGATGTGTGGTGAGCACTTTGAACCCCCAAGGGCTTCACAGAAGGCTATAACGTAGATCCGTAAAATTAAAAAATCATATCTTTTCCACAAAAATGATCTTTCCCCCCCCCAATTTTTATTTTCCAAAGGGTAACAGGACCCCAAAAGTTATTGTGCAATTTGTCCTGAGTACGCTGATACCCCATATGTGGGGGTAAACCACTATTTGGGGGCATGGCAGAGCTCGGAAGGGAAGGAGCGCCGATTTCGAATGCAGACTTTGATGGAATGTTCTGCTGGCGTCATGTCGCGTTTGGAGAGCTCCTGATGTGCCTAAACAGTAGAAACACCCCACAAGTGACCCCATTTTGGAAAATAGACCCCCCCCAAGGAACTTATCTAGATGTGTGGTCAGCACTTTGAACACCCAAGTGCTTCACAGAAGTTTATAACATAGAGCCGTGAAAATAAAAAAATCATTTTTTTCCACAAAAATCTTTTTGCCCCAAATTTTTATTTTTATAAGGTAACAGGATAAATTGGACCCCAATAGTTGATGTGCAATTTGTGCTGAGTACGCTGATACACCATATGTGGGGGGAACCACTGTGATCACCTTACTGCGATCTTTGGGAGACAGAATGAACAAATCCACAAAATGTGAAGAATTGGTTTTATTTTTTACGCCGTTCCTCGTGCGGTATTAGTGATTAGGCGACTTTATTCTTCGGATTGGTGCGATTACAGTGATACCAGATTTACATCCTTTTTTCATGTTTAGCTTCTGTCACACACTAAAAGACGATTTTTTTGGAAGAATTTTTTGTAAAAAATTTTGCATCATCGTATTTTGAGAGCTATAATTTTTCCATATTTCGGCCGACAGAGTCATGTGTGGGCTTATTTTTTGCGGGACGAGCTGACGTTTTTATTGGTACCATATTCGGGCACATAACGTTTTTTGATCGCTTCCTATTCCGATTTTTGTGGAGGCAGAATGAACAAAAACCAGCAATTCAGGAATTGTTTTTTTTTTTTTCTCCACCGTTCCGCTTGTGGTAAAATTGTTAAAGCAGCTTTATTCTTCGGGTCACTACGATTACAGCGATACCTCATTTATATCTTTTTTTATGTTTTGGCGTTTTTTACACAATAAAAACTGTTATAGAAAAAATAATTATTTTTGCATCACTTTATTCTGCGAGCTATAACTTTTTTATTTTTTGCTGATGATGCTGTTTGGAAGCTTGTTTTTTGCGGGACAAGATGACGTTTTCAGCGGTACCATGTTTATTTATAACTGTCTTTTTGATCGCGTGTTATTGCACTTTTTCCAAGCGGTATGATGATACTGCTTGGAAAAAGTATAATTTACTACTTTTTTTGTTTTTTTTACGGCTTTCACTGAAGGGGTTAACTAGGGTTACGCTTTTATAGATGGGATTTTTACGGACGCGCCGATACGAAACATGTTTATTTTTTTGTTTTTTTTTACATAAAAATGTGTATTTTTTAGGGGAATATTTTAAATTATTTGTTAATATTTTTGTTTACAATTTTTTTTTAAAATTTTTTTTTACCTAGTCCGTTTATGGGACTTTCACTTTTTCACTTTTGTTGCAGGTATAATATATTGCAATGCTTTAGCATTGCAATACATTATACCAGTGGAGAAAGCTGCTGTGACCATGTTGTGAGCATGGTCACAGCGGCTTTCCGTAGCTAGATGACCCGGAGGTTGTCATGACAACCCCCGGGTCATCAAGGCAGAGATCGGGCCCTGCAATTACATTGCAGGGACGCCGATCTGAGGCAGAGTGAGCTCCCGACCCTATGCCTCCGCCCCTGAACGCTACGATCGCGCTCGATCGCAGCAGTCAGGGGTTAACAGCCAGAGGCGGCGCGGACGCCGCTCCTGGCTGTCAGTGCAGGAAGCTCAGCCACTGCAGGGCTGAGCTCCTGCACTGATCGCTGCTGTGTTTGGTCAAACACATCAGCATCTCCTGCCCGATCGCTGCTGTGTTTGGTCAGTCAGATTGAAAGGTCCCCGAGCCGCTTGCCGTGCCTGTCAGCTGTCATAGACAGCTGTCGGCACTGAACTACCATTGCGTGGTAGTGGTAGTACAAAGGCATGACGTGCACAGTCCGTCCTGATGCCGGAACTGACACCTGGCCATGACGGACTGTGCACGTCAATTGACAGTAAGGGGTTAAACAATTCTGGATTGCCCATATGATGATGTCATGTGTTTGGAAGCTTCTGAGAGACACACCTGTGGATGTATTTTAATGCACACCTGAAACACACTGCTTCTTTGTGTAGCATCATGGGAAAGTCTAAAGAAATTAGCCAAGATATCAGAAAGAGAATTGTGGACTTGAAAAAGTCAGACTCATCCTTGGGTACAATTTCAAGATGCCTGAAGGTGCCTCATTCGTCTGTACAATTTATACACAAGTACAAAGAAGATGGGAATGTCCAGCCATCATACCGTTCAGGAAGGAGACGGGTTCTGTGTCCCAGATAAACAGTCACGGTCTCTCATGTAGCCCCTTGGGAAAATTAATAGCCCAACCCTGGAATATATAGTAACATTGTCTATAGTGTTCTCTCCTATTTACTGGCCATTTATCCTACAGTAGTGTGTCCACCTCCCCATCTAACCATAAATGTAATCTAATCTTCTGTAATACTGGGATATATGGGTTATTATTGTCGATTTATCACTGTTCAAAATCAGTAGAAACTACTCCGGAATTACATTGTATGGCAATAATGACATTGTGGCATTTTATAAAAGATTTATGAGGTCAAGGGGGATAATTAGAGGTCATTTAATTTATATGGTAATGATTTGGTTGTATGGCCTGGTCCCTTTAAATAACAACTGCTGCTCCTGTTGATGATGTCACGGAATGTTGGGGTCTCTGGCTCCGCCCCTTTGCATCATGACATCACACATTCTGTAAGGAGCTGCAGAGCCAACATTCCATTTGACAGTTGCAGACAGTGGAGAGAGAGGTAAGTCGGCTCTATGTCGTCTCTTGTGTCCTTCATTCTCTTCTAGCATCTATTTCTCATTTATTTTTTATTCATTCAGGAGTCTTTATTCTGAATAATACAAGCAGGCCCAAAACAATAGTGAACCCCTCAGATTAGGTGATCTCCAAGTTTTACAGCATTTCTTCCTATAGTAAAGGGAGATATAAGATGTGACGGGATTTATCTACAAGTACAGAAATGACAATAACTTCCTGATTATCCATCACATTTTTTTGGTTTCTGACTTTCTTGATCGTCAGATCTATAGAATAGTTATAATTGAGAGAATCCTCTCAGCCATAACTGGAACATGACGACTTCTTGATTTTTAGGCCTTGAATTGTTATAGAATCTGGGAGATTAAAGTTATATTGTGTAAAACGAACACATGTAACCTGGAGATTATTATGTAATTGTCGGATGTTATTGAGACTTTATTGCAATATGTAGTCTAGATCAAAAATATAAATCCAACCAATATTGGGAAATTCTTATACAACACCGATGTATATACATATTAGCTCCATATGTAGCGAAACTATTCAAATACTCCCCCACATTGGTAGGATTCATATTGTTTGATGTCTAGTATATTGGGCAATGCTCTTCAATGGAAGCCAGCAGTAACTGCCAACACTTGTGATGTCACGGAATGTGGTGGTTGTTGGCTCGGCCCATATTAGCTGTTGCTTGTCATGTCTTAGGCCTCTTTCATACTTCAGTTGTTCGGCGTCAGTCAAAATACTCCTTTTAGTGGAAAAAATGGATCCGCCTTTTTTTTTTTGCGGAATCCGTTTTTTGCCCATAGAGTTGCATTGGTCACGGATTGCGACTGATGGTCGTACGTTCGATCCGTCATCCAACGGATCCATCAGAAATTTGGCATCCGCTGCCTGTAGTAGACAGATATTGGAACGTTTTTTCTCTGCGTCGAAATGGCGGACCATGATGGATCCTTCGCATCCGCCTTTTTCTATAATGGGCGCCTATGGGTGGCGGATCCGTCATCATCCGTTATTGACGGAATCCGTTATTGTATTCTGAGCATACCTAGAAGCCCTTCTGCGGTCTCTCTCTTCTTCTTCTGATGTCACAGAATGGGGATGGTGGCCCTTCAGAAGAGAATGGCTCTTTGTTTTGGTTGTTGGTTTTGCAACCATTAGCTACTACTTCTGATGTCACCGAATGGGGATGGTGGCCCTTCAGAAGAGAATGGCTCTAAGTTTTGGTTGTTGGTTTCGTCCCCATTAGCTTCTACTTCTGATGTCACCAAATGAGGATGGTGGCCCTTCAGAAGAGAATGGCTCTTGGACTACTTGTTAGCGAATAAAGGGGGCACTTGTCCTGTTATAGGTGAGGAATGCTGCTCCTGGATTAAAGATGCACATGATTCAATAGAGAAACATGGATAAAGTAAAGGAGCTGCAACAAAAATCTAGAGATATATCAAAGGAGGGATGGAATCCCTTTATTTGGATGGGGTCTATCAGAGTTGGGTTAAACAATATATTCTCAACATTGCTAAAGCCCATAGTGGAAGCGATAGGATTGATTGTATTGAGCTTGATTGCC
>JARQOD010007392.1:0-39346 GCA_033576555.1 Oophaga sylvatica | reverse complement strand
CACCCGTCCTCATGGAGGAGGCCGCGCAGGCACCAGAGGTCTACCTGCCTGTACCGGAGCCCCGACTGTCATCTGTTCCAGAGCCGGCTGCTTCCTCCGCAGGTGAGCGCCGCCAGGACTGGGGGGCGCCAGGAGAGCTGCCGCAAACCGGACACTGTAAGCTGCAGTTTGATGGTGGAGACATGGAGCAGCTGGTGGAGGAGAATTTCAACCGGCGTCAGGAGGAAGAGTGGAGACGTTGGGAGCGGGAAGCAGAGCGACAAAGGGAGCAGCGAGAATCCCAAAAACTTCGGCAACGTAACCTGGAGAAGGACCGGGCAGATAAGGACCGGATGAGAAAGGATAAAGGAACCCTGTGTGAGCCGCGGCGTAAGGGTGCAGTACGGAGCTTTAAATTGAAAGGTGGTTGGGGCTTCAGCCAGGAGCCTGGACTTTATTTAGAAGTTTTTGTGAACCGGCGGGACGTGGAGGCTCACCTCCCAGAAGGACACCCGGGGAGGGACCTGTTGCCAGGAGACTTGGTGACTTACACCCGACACTGGGGTTACAATGGATGGTACGCCCTAAATGTTACCAGGTGCGACCCCTACTCCCCAGAGTGTCAGGAACCTGTGAGACCCTCGGAGCCTTCAGCCTCCCACATCCAGGCCTCTGCAAAAGTGCCCACCCCACGCCGTAAATCTCCCAAGCCTCCCTCAGTGGTCTCCTCAGCAGCCCCAGCTATGGACATGATAAGTATAGCTGGCCCGTACCCGGCGCCTGTTAGGCCCCCTGGGTTCGTTCAGTCCGGGACATAGGGCTCCAGACCCGGAGGGAGATGAAAGAGGTGGCCACACAGACACAGATAGCGGGTCACGACTTGACTGTACAGGCCACACGACGTCATCAGGTCCTGGTGGTCCTTGGTGCCTCGGATGTTTGGCAAGCATCAGAAGAGTACCAGATGGTACTTGGAACACCCCTGCCAAAGAATTATAAATAACCCGGACAGGGTCCCTGTATGTAAATAGTTAAATTGTTTATGTACCCGGACGGGTGAATGTTCATAAAAAAGTTTTTTAATTTAAAAAAAAAAAAAAACACAGTTTTCATTACTTTTATTACAGTCTCATCCTGCGACGCCATCGATCTCCTGTAAAAAAATGAAAAAAAGAAAAAAAGTATACCACCTGACCGACGCAGTCCATAGTAACGAGTGTCCCACGACGATCCAGCTCTGCTACATCAGAATCCCGGCGCAGCACAGCTGATTACCTGCTTCCCCGGCGGTGACGTCATCGGACTGGTTTACGGCCGGGATTACCCTGCAGTCACTGCAGTTATCGCGAAAAACTGCATGTGACCGCCAGGGAGAAGATAATGGCGGCCATCAAGCAGTCCAGGATGTGACCGCCGTAGATCTTCTGCCAGGTAAGTGCCGCTGACTCCTGACAGACCCGACCGACGGACACTCACAGTGACAGTGACAAATCCGATTCCGGTATTCGATAAGACGAAAATATCGAAACGAATTATCGAAAGGCCGATAGAGCTAATATCGGCCGATAGCCGATATTTGCATTATCGTATCGCTCAACACTAGCTATAAGGCCTCTTTCACACGTCCTGATATTTCCAGTACCGTAGATGTCAGTGTCCGTGTTTGTAATACGTGTGTCATGCATGTGCTGCATCAGTACCACACGGACGGGCGCCAGGGAAGAAGCATTGAAATAAGGGCTGTTCCCCGGCGCTGGGTGCTGAACACGGCTCTCCTCCTTCTCCTCTGCTCTGCCGGCAATCGGCGCGAGTAGGGGAGAATGATAAAAGAAGCAGCAGGCGGCAGCTGGTGGGACTACCCCTGCTGTTGCTAATAACAGTGACAGCAGGAGCTGCTGATGGGGTATTCATCAGCTGCCGCCTGCGCTATGAATAAATAAATAAATAAATGAAAAAAACGGTGCGGGTTACCCAGTATTTTCTATAACCAGCCAGGCAAAACTCACAGCTGGGGGCTGCAATCCTCAGCTGTCAACTTCAGCAAGGTTGGTTATCAGGAATAGAGGGGTCCCCACGCTGTTTTTAAATTATTTAAATAAATAATAAAAAAAACCGCGTGGTGTCCCCCCTATTTTTGACAACCAGCCTTGCTAAAGCTCGCAGCTGGGGGATGATATTCTCAGGCTGGTAAGGGGCCATTGATATAGGCCCCCCAGCCTAAACATAGCATCCCGCAGCAGCCCAGAAAAGGCGCATTTATTAGATGCGCCAGGTCTGGTGCTTTGCCCGGCTCTTCCCACTTGCTCTGTAGTGGTGGCAAGTGGGGTAATATTTGTGGGGTTGATGTCACCCCTCTTTTGTCAGGTGACAATAAGCCCACAGCTTAGCAATGGAGATGCATCTATAAGACACCTATCCATTACTAATACTATAGTTGTATTGTAAATAAATACACAGCCAGAATAAAGTCCTTTAATATTCTCAATTAAACCATACTTACAACCTTGCATATTCCACCGAAGCCCTTGATCTCCTGTAATAAAAGTAAAATAAAAAAGCAACAATATACCATACCTGTCCATCGTTCTGTCCCACGCCATAATCTATGTCTGGGGGATAATTAGTTTTCAACCTAGATGGTGCCAAGATGCGACCGTCCATGCTGAGAACAACTGGTGAATGAGCTGCTGGGAACACAGCGTCAGTAACTTGGGGTGATGTCATAGAGGTTACCTCCGGTCACTGGGCTCTGTTGCCAGCCGGGCTGAGCTGCGGTGAGATCCGGTGATATCCCTGCGCTTACGGCTCACGGTGCTAGCGGGGATCTCACCAAAGTCTCTGCAGTTACATCGGTCATTGGGCTCTGTTCCCAGCTAGGCTGAGCTGTGGTGAGATCAGGGTCACTTATAAAATTCATATACCAGAAAACAGTAGATTAGCTCCAAAAAGGGGCACTTGTTGGGCATTGCCACTGTTAAGGCACATCTAGATAAGTTCCTTTGAGGGTCTAGTTTCCAAAATTGGTTCACTTGTGCCGCATTTCCACTGTTTAGGCACATCAGGAGCTCTCCAAATGCGACATAATGCCCACAGACCATTCCATCAAAGTCTGCATTCCAAAACGTCACTACTTCCCTTCCGAGCCCCGACGTGTACCCAAACAGTAGTTTTCTTCCACATATGGGGTATCAGCGTACTCAGGCCAAATTGGACAACAACTTTTGGGGTCCAATTTCTCCTATCACTCTTGGGAAAATAAAAAATTGGGGGTGAAAATATACTTTTTGTGGAAAAATTATGATTTTTTAATTTTATGGCTCTATGTTACTTACTTCTGTGAAGCCTTTGGGGTTCAAAGTGCTCACCACACATCTAGATAAGTTCCTTAGGGGGTCTAGTTTCCAAAATGGTGTCACTTGTCGGGGTTTCCACTGTTTAGGCACATCAGGGGCTCTCCGAATGCGACACGGTGTCCGATCTCAATTCCAGCCAATTTTGCGTTGAAAAAGTCAAACGGCGCTCCTTCCCTTCCGAGTTCTGCCATGCGCCCAAACAGTGGTTTACCCCCATATATGGGGTATCATCGTACTCAGGACAATTTTCTCAATAAATTTTGAGGTCCAATTTCTTCTGTTACCCTTGGGAAAATAAAAAATTGGGGATGAAAAAATCATTTTTGTGGAAAAATATGATTTTTTAATTTTATGGCTCTACGTTATAAACTTCTGTGACGCCCTTGGGGTTCAAAGTGCTCACCACACATATAGATAAGTTCCTAGGGGTATAGTTTCCAAAATGTGTCACGTGTGGGGTGTTTCCACTGTTTAGGCACATCAGGGCTCTCCAAACGCGACATGGTGGCTGATCTCAATTCCAGTCAATTTTGTGTTGAAAAGTCAAAAGGCACTACTTCCTTCCGAGCTCTGCCGCCAAACAGGTTTACATGCATATATTGGGTATCAGCGTACTCAGGACAAATTGCACAATAACTTTTGTGTCCAATTTCTCCTGTTACCCTTGGTAAAATAAAAAAATTGGATCTGAAATAAATTTTTTGTGAAAAAAAGGTAAATGTTCATTTTTTTTTAAACATTCCAAAAATTCCTGTGAAGCACCAGAAACTTTAATAAACTTCTTGAATGTGGTTTTGAGCACTTTGAGGGGTGTAGTTTTAAGAATGGTGTCACTTTTGGATATTTTCTAATTTTCTATCATATAGACCCCTCAAAGTGACTTCAAATGTGCTGTGGTCTCTACAAAAAAAAATGGTGTTATAAAAATGAGAAATCGCTGTTTAACGTTTAACTCTTATAACTTCCTAACAAAAAAAATTTGTTCCAAAATTGTGCTGATGTAAAGTAGACATGTGGGAAATGTTACTTATTAAGTATTTTGTGTGACATATCTCCGTGATTTAAGGGCATGAAAATTCAAAGTTGGAAAATTGTGAAATTTTCAAGATTTTCTCTAAATTTCAGCTTTTTTTTTTACAAATAAACACAAGTCATATCAAACAAATTTCACCACTATCATGAAGTACAATGTCACGAGAAAACATTGTCAGAATCACCGGGATCCATCGAAGCATTACAGAGTTATTGCCTCATAAAGGGACAGTGGTCAGAATTGTAAAATTGGCCCGGTCATTAACATGCAAACCACCCTTGGGAGTTAAGGGGTTAATATCAATTTTCCATTGACTTATTTATTTAATTCTTCATTTGTAATACATAATGTCATGGTGTAACACGGCCCAATGGGTGGTCGGTCAGTGGATGGACAACATACCAACATGGAAAAGTGGGGAGGAAGGCCATACCAATAGGGAAATGAAGGAAGGGACACCCCTGAGCTTAAGCCAGAGCCTGTCCCTGCACTCCCCTAAAGTGCTAAGCGGGTCCTTCCCACCGCTGCTGTCAGGATACCTCGTCCCTCACTGTCACCTAACACCACCCTGGCTAGTGCACGGCCAGCAAGTAGCGCTAGCATCACCTATGCAGATATTTCCACACAGGTGATAGTGACAAACATGAAAGGGATGAGAAAATGAACACTTAGCTTTCTTTGCTGCAAAGCACCACACAGAAGGATTAAGGCACCAGGAAAACGAACCCAGCAGAAGAACCACTGCACCCAGAGAGCTCCTTACTCAGGCTTGGTCACTGAAGATTGCTCTATCACCGACAGTCAGCTGATGCATCAGGTGACCATTTATAGGGTGGTGGGAGTGGTCACCACCCACATCAGCTGACCCAGCAGCACTGCAATTACACCAGATTGCCAGCAGGGAAAACTGACATTAAACCCGCTGGCCTGAAAGGAAAAAAGTTTTAACTGAGTGGAACCAGAGCTGCCACAAATCCAAAAATGGATCGTGACACATATACAGTACACTGTATGCATAATTTTTAGGAAAGTGAGTATGTTGACCTTTTCATCATTTTTATGCAGATTTTCCAAATCTAGGCTTTATAAACTTGAATGATGAAACATATCAGCTGATCTGTATTTATATAATGAGGAGGTTGAGGCCTAATGATAGAGCACCGTTTATCAAGGTATGCCGAATTATTAGGCTTGTTTTCCTAATAGACAATGGGTAAAAAAAAAGATTTAACCAATTCTGAAAGTCAAAAATTACCCATTATCCTCCAGTGCTGTCATATTCCAGAACTGCAACCTCCCTGGAGAGCCCAGTAGTACAAGGTGTTCAGTGTTCAGAGACATAGCCAAGGTAAGTGAGGCTGAAACCGACCACCACTGAGCAAGGCACAAAAGTTGAAACATTAAAACTGAGGCAAGAAATATCTAAAGACAGATTCTTCAAAGGAATTATAGACTGATGAGATGAGTGACAATTGACGGACCAGATGGATGGGCACTGACTGGATCAGAATGGACACAGACATCCACTTTGACTCAGACTGGATCTATTTTAGAAGAAACTTTTTTCATGCAACTGTACAGAAAAAAGTCTACATTTTTCAAGGAATCGATGATTTTTATGTAGGACAATGTGTCATCATAGTACTCCACTTGTTGACTAGCAAGTAACATACATATATATAAACAGGAAGCTGTAGTTGGGGTTTCCAAAAAGTCTTTAGATCAAGAAAGTGACATGGATGGAAGGCTTGTGATGATACCATGGAATGGGAGTCCATTCCTTGTGCTGTTCTAGAACTTTCCACAAAGAGGACTACGACCCCCATCGTGTTTTGCCAGCACAGAGCAAAACCGCCCCCCTCTTCCCCCTTGTGCCTGCAACCTCGCTGCAATTCACTGTCTGAACGTAGAGCTCACTCTATCCTTTAGCCCCCACCTCAGGAATGTCCTTTGTCTTCAAGCTTCAGCTTTCTATTCTCCCATTCTATAAAGTGGTAATCTAATCATCTGTCTATAATTTGCCATGAGATTACGTTAGAGACATTGAAAGTTACTGTTTTGAAACATGCGTCCATCAGGCGTCGTTCCCGTTTTACTGGTGAACCGTAACTCCAACAGAACCCGAGAAATGGAATTCTCTGGTGCACCATGGACTATCTCACCCGAGTTTGGGCTCATTTGAACAGTCATTTCAGAATAAGATCACTGATAGGTCTGCCATTATTCTGCTAGAGTCCCCCACCGAGTTATGGTCTTTGTAGGTTTCCAGAGCTTAAAACTGTAACTTCTAGACCTGGGAGGTGCCAGAAAACCATCCCCTTTTGTGAGGTCACCAGCCCACATGTATAAGTCTTGCAGCTAGCCCCCTGGTCATTCCAGGCTGTGATGACGTGACTAACAGATCTGCAAATAAACTATGTAACGTGTTGCTCCTCCCCCCAACCTGTCTTGCCAGGATCTGAGTGCTATGTAAGTGTTTTCATCTTTAACCCTGTTTTATTTTAACTGCATAGTACATACTGGTATTGTCTCAGCTTGTTACATCTATTTATACTGTATAAACACTGCCTGCATTTTAGGAATAAACATGTAAAATTATTAGTTTGTTTCTCCTGCTCTATAAACGAATAAGCAGTGCCTGAAGTACTATGCTACTGATTTGGGTTTGCTACGACTCTTAATTAATTCTTGATTAAGAAAATTGTAGCTGGTGGCAGCTAAAAAGAAGGGGTGTAAAGTGTTGACCTATGGGATGGCGTTGGCAGTGACGGAGCGGGTTTTATAAGTGTATTGCCTGGCTGCGGCCCGGAGTAATTATAATTACCCTCACTGCAGCGTGCCCAATAGCCAGCACACATCCAAGCGGCCCGTCTGGCGACTAATTATCTAGGTGCAGATCCCTAACTGACCTGAGGGTAAGGGGGGCGCCAGAGAGCTGCAAGTTCCTAAGTGGAAGTGGGATAATTGTAAATCCTGCAGATTATTCCTGACACATTGGGTCGGACGGCAGCAGCCGTCGTGTGTGTGCCATTTTCATCACATTGGTGGCAGCGGTGGGATCACAAGCCGCGATACCCCGGGCTACCGTGTGGCGGTCCATGTGCCATTCATCACATTGGTGGCAGCGGTGGGATCACAAGCCGCGATACCCCTGGCTACCGTGTGGCGGTCCGTGTGCCATTCATCACAAGGCTTTTGACTGTTCTTGAAATGATGAGTGGCTATTTTGGTCAGTAACAGTAAAAGTCAGATTTGGGGGAAATGTCAGAAATGTATTTTGTACATTTTCAGTTGTTTGGTCATTGTTCTCACTTTCACAGATGAAAATAAGCAATTGAGATGGAAAAATTTAACTTTCTCATTTAGTTATAGTACAGACCAAATTTTTGGACACACCTTCTCATTTAAAGATTTTTCTGTATTTTCATGACTATGAAAATTGTAAATTCACACTGAGGGCATCAAAACTATGAATTAACACATGTGGAATTATATACTTAACAAAAAAGTGTGAAACGACTGAAATTATGTCTTATATTCTATGTTCTTCAAAGTAGCCACCTTTTGCTTTGATGACTGCTTTGCACACTCTTGGCATTCTCTTGATGAGCTTTAAGAGGTAGTCACCAGAAATAGTTTTCACTTCACAGGTGTACCCTGTCAGGTTAAATAAGTGGGATTTCTGGCCTTATAAATGGGGTTGGGACCATCAGTTGTGTTGTGCAAAGTCTGGTGGATGCACAGCTGTTAGTCCTACTGAATAGACTGTTAGAATTTGTATTATGGCAAGAAAAAAGCAGCTAAGTAAAGAAAAACGAGTGGCCATCATTACTTTAAGAAATGAAGGTCAGTCAGTCCGAGAAATTGGGAAAACTTTGAAAGTGCTCCCAAGTGCAGTTGCAAAAACCATCAAGCGCTACAAAGAAACTGGCTCACATGAGGACCGCCCCAGGAAAGGAAGACCAAGAGTCACCTCTGCTTCTGAGGATAAATTTATCCGAGTCACCAGTCTCAGAAATCGCAGGTTTACAGCAGCTCAGATTAGAGACCAGGTCAATGCCACACAGAGTTCTAGCAGCAGACACATCTCCACAACAACTGTTAAGAGGAGACTTTGTGCAGCAGGCCTTCATGGTAAAATAGCTGCTAGGAAACCACTGCTAAAGACAGGCAATAAGCAGAAGAGACTTGTTTGGGCTAAAGAACACAAGGAATGAACATTAGACCAATGGAAATCTGTGCTTTGGTCTGGTGAGTCCAAATTTAGATCTTTGGTTCCAACCACCGTGTCTTTGTGCGACGCAGAAAAGGTGAACGGATGGACTCTACATGCCTGGTTCCCACCATGAATCATGGAGGAGGAGGTGTGATGGTGTGGGGATGCTTTGCTGGTGATACTGTTGGGGATTTATTCAAAATTGAAGGCATACTGAACCAGCATGGCTACCACAGCATCTTGAAGCGGCATGCTATTCCATCCGGTTTGCGTTTAGTTGGACCATCATTTATTTTTCAACAGGACAATGACCCCAAACACACCTCAAGGCTGTGTAAGGGCTATTTGACCAAGAAGGAGAGGGATGGGGTGCTACACCAGATGACCTGGCCTCCACAGTCACCAGACCTGAAGCCAATCGAGTTGGTTTGGGGTGAGCTGGACCGCAGAGTGAAAGCAAAAGGGCCAACAAGTGCTAAGCATCTCTGGGAACTCCTTCAAGATTGTTGGAAGACCATTTCCGGTGACTACCTCTTGAAGCTCATCAAGAGAATGCCAAGAGTGTGCAAAGCAGTCATCAAAGAAAAAGGTGGCGACTTTGAAGAACCTAGAATATAAGACATATTTTCAGTTGTTACACACTTTCTTGTTAAGTGTATAATTCCACATGTGTTAATTCATAGTTTTGATGCCTTCAGTGTGAATGTACAATTTTCATAGTCATGAAAATACAGAAAAATCTTTAAATGAGAAGGTGTGTCCAAACTTTTGGTCTGTACTGTACATAATAATTCTACACACTAATTGCTGGCCAATAATTATGAACATACACATTTTCTCCTAAGAAATGCAAAACATTTACTTTCTTAAATATTCAGGTTTCAGGTTTATTAACCTTTGGGATTGACTGCAGCACTGTAGTTGTTCAATAATAATAATATTTGTCATCAAAAATACAAATTGCCGAATAATTATGCACATAGTGTGTATGGGTGAGTCAAAATATTTTTGCACTGCAGTTATATTGAAACTACTGTTGACTGCACTGTCTTATCATGGTAGCTGTCTCATCGTCCTTATGATGCATGCATGGATACAAGCAATTCAGTTCTCTCAATGCTAAAGGTACTGCCACACTAAACAATCCGCTAGCGATCACGATAACGACGCATACTAATGCGATCGCTAGCGGGATTGTTTCTATATCGCTAATGCGGCCACATTTAGCGATATAGTTAACGACGCTATCGCCGTTAGCGATCTTCTTAACGACTTTAGCGGTACAAAAGTACGCTAAATCGCTAAAAGGTGCCACACAGCGATTAGATACTTACCAGCGGGAGCGCGCGAGAAATAGGGTCCGGAACGATTCCAGCGACGAGCGAGATCACAGCAGGAAGCTCGTCGCTGAAGCTGCCGCATGAACAATATCGCTAACGGGATCGCTAAATAGTGACGTTTTTTAGCGATCCGTAGCGATATTGTTAGTGTGGGATACCTTAAGTGTAGATACTATCATTCAGTTCAGCTGCTTGTTGGAAAGCAAAATTTATCTATTTTGGAATAAGCCAGGAAGACTTTGAGCTATAAATCTTAGATGCCCGCATTTAAGGTTAAGCAGGCTAGGTGTTTACATCAAAATAGATTGCAGACGGGTTTATAAATTCATATATCGACAAATAGCAGATGTCGCTGTGCTTTACATTACTTTTCTGCTTTGATCTTTCTAGTTTGTTAAGTGGCACCAGCTTTTTGGAGCAGTTCTCTTCTCTGGTTGTATGCTTTAGTTCACACACCTTAGTTCTGAGCAAGAATGTCCCCTCTGGTATGCCACCGAGAAATATAAAGTTCCTGAAGCGCTACACTATTCTGTATTCACCTCCAAACCAAAGAATAGAAATGACACTGAGAAGGGAACTGCTGCAAAAAGCTGTCCCCACCTTCCAAAATTGAATGATCAAAAGTGAAAAGTACTGTACAACATCACATCTGCTATATGTGAGCATATGATTTTGTAAACCCGTCTGCAATCTCTTTTGATGTAAAAACTTTATCACTACTTAACCTTGAGTTGCTGATGTCTTTAGGGTTGTAGCTCAAATTCTCCTGGCTTAGTTCAAAAATTGATTTTTGCCTTTTCCAACAAGAAGCTCAACAGAATGATCAGTATCTACACTTGGCATTGAGTGGATTACGTGTATCCACGAAGGCGTAAGGATGGCTACTTAGAGAAGGATTCATATGAGTAGTCCATATATTCCCTGTGAAGGAAGCCGAGCACTTCTGAAACACGTAGGAACAGTAATAGACATCAGCCACCAGAGGCCACTCCTAAACAGTCTGTGACGTCACATACTAGGAACCTTCTCCCTATTACAACTGTTTGATAGCTCCATTACTGGCCAGAGCATGACAATCTCTAGTTCTGGTAAGTGAACCATCTTTGATGTGGATTTACTTTTTGGACTAGTGGATTTACCTCGGATGTTCAGTCATGCTAATGTGGCGCCCCTGAGGGTTCAGTCGCACAGAGGTATTGCACCTCATCCAGAGGTGTGATACCCCACTCTCAGGTAAGGAGGGAGCACCACCCAGGACTCTAACACCTGCACCCAACACAGACTATAGCAGCAGGGCACCCTGGATGTATCCTAAGGGAGGATGGTCTCATCCTTGGCTGGCTAGAAAAGAGTGCATGGGCGGTGAGTGGAGAAAGCAAGAAGGAGGGGAAGTGAAGCTTAGAGAGCGGGAAGGAAAGAGACTCAGAAGTGAGGAGAAAGTGAAAGTAACAGACGTGTGGTGAAGCAGGTCCCTGTCAGGAGGAGCTGCCGAAGGAAAGAGACTGTAGAGACAGTTTTGAGGGGACCTGGAGCTGGTAGCAGCTCGTCCCTAGACAGAAAAGTTAGATAAGAAGGAACAGAGAGTGAGAAGCTTCTGGAAGGACAGAAGGGGTCCTGGGGGCATGGATAGTGAGTCATCCATCCGTGGGGCCGATCCAATTGTGGAGGGACCAGGTCGCAGAAGGCACACTGGCCCCTAGCCTAGTGGACAACTTTAAGACTCAGCTAGCAAGCCGGAGGCAGTGGCATCTCTAGGTGCCTCAGCTACTGAACCACAATTATCTTCTCTGAAAAGTTAGCCAAAAGGGAGCAAGGAAAGAAAGGACATTACCCGCCAAGGTCTGCGGCTACTTGCTTGGGACACTGATTGTGAGGTGTTGGACAGGAAGGAAAGGTGGAAAGTCAGCACAGAAAGACAACTGAGAAAGGAACATATTGAAAGAGTCCTGGAAAGGAGTATCTGATCTACCTAGGAGTTTGGTGAACCCCTCACCTGGAGGACACTGCACCAAGCGGGCATCTGTGTACACCAGAACTGTGAGTAAAACTTTGGAAACTGACCTGACTGTGTCTTCTCAAGTTCTTCCTACAACACTCATTCAGCACTGCTACATCTACCAACATTACCATCTTCTACATCCTACATCTGCCCTGGGACTAAGCTCTGCCTGTGGAAAGCTATACAAACTCTGCTGCATCACCACCAGTCCCAGAGGATCTGCACTGCAGCGCTGGTCACCTCTGACCAGAAACCACAGGTGGCATCACGAACACCTTCAATACAAACTCTTTATCATCCCCTGTAAATATTCCCCTTTTATTGGACACCCAGGGCCACAAACCAGGTCACTGCTGCCGTGACACATCCCTTTAAGACACCGGCCCAGTACCGAGTACCCCCACTGCCCTGGCGGGCGATCCATTAATAATACAAGATTCTGGCACTGGTGCTGGTACAATATATGGAACATCCATTTTCAAGTGCGACCTTCCTGTCATTTATGTACTTTTGATGAGAAGCATATGCAAACAGGATGATTCAGGTGACAGTAAGTCCTACTTTTTGATTATACTTGTCCAAAATATCAGCTTTGTACTATCTATTAATGCTGTCTTAAATTATTTTTTTTGTGTGAAATACTATTTTGGCTCAGTGATACCCAAGTACATAGAGTCAATAATTGCTGGTACCAAACACACAGATTGACACTATAGGGGCTTTTCTAAGAACTATTGGCTGTTATTTTACTAACTTATTATCGAAATCTTTTTGTCCCATTTCTGCATCATTTTATATTGAATTCAATTTTCAAATTATATGATGAAATAATTATATTTCATTAGGAAAATAAAAATCCAATTACATCTGATTCCTGTCGTTATCTAGGGTCATAAGCGCATACAGCCTGAGTGCACACACTAATAAAACCCGCTCATAAAACGGAGGCTATGGTACATTTCTGCAATAGTAAAAGTATTGTTTCACAGTATAGTGTTTTCTATTTAGGAAATAACAGACATAACATTACAGATAAATTCACAGACAGACATCTCATGTTGTTGTTTTAGGATTTCAGCATATTATTTACTGATGCTTTTAATGTAACAATTATATTTTAGTAATTAAGAGAATATTCTATTAGAATATAATGAGAGGTTAGTCCATTTTTTGACGGGACTAGGTTGAACATCTGCAGTTCTTTGTCATTAAAATTAGATTAAAAAAACAATAAGGTCTCATTCAGATGTCAGGTTTTTTTCATGTACGAGAAAAAGGGACTGAGTTCATTAGCGTTTTACATCAGAGTTTCATCAGATTTTCATCAGTGTCAGTTGAATCTCATCCGAGTTTGGTCTGATCTACATCAGTCTTTCTTGCATGTGAAAAAAAGTTTCTTCACCTTCTTCTATGTAAAGCCACGGTCACACATTCAGTATTTGGTCAGTATTTTACCTCAGTATTTGTAAGGCAAAACCAGGAGTGAGTGATAAATACAGAAGTGGTCACGTGTTTACTAAAGTTTTCCTCTGATTGTTCCACTCCTGATTTTGGCTTATAAATTCTGAGGTAAAAAACTGACCAAATACTGACCATGTCAACATGGCCTAACAGTCTGTAAAAAATGGCCATCACTCAAATGGCATCCAAGTGCTGTCTGCTTTTGTCATGGACTCATAGACTTGTCTAGTCGAGTTTGATTCAACATTCAGATCAAAATCGAACGTGTGTCTGCAATTTTGTTTTGATCATGCAGCCTGGAAATAGTCATGGACATAATAATAATAATAATAATCTTTATTTATATAGCGCCAACATATTCCGCAGCGCTTTGCAGTTTAACAGTTTCAAAACACAAGTCATAGGTAACAACGTTAACAATACAATAATTAAAGCAAAATAAGCCGACCCTGCTCGTGAGAGCTTACAATCTACAATGAGGTGGGGGAGATACAAAGTACAGGTGTGTATATACAATGGTGCATTTACAATGATGGTCCAGCCATCTTGAGGGAGTGAGGCATGGATGGAGATAGTGAATGGGCTACACATACACACTTAAACATAGAACGACTTTGGTTAGTGAATGTGATAGGCCACTCTGAACAAATGTGTTTTGAGGGAGCGCCTGAAACCATGCAAATTGTGGATAGTCCTAATTTCTTGGGGTAGAGCATTCCAGAGGATTGGCGCAGTGCGGGAGAAGTCTTGGAGTCGGGAGTGGGAGGTACGGATTAGTGCAGAGGTTAGTCGAAAGTCATTTGCAGAGCGCAGCAGTCGGTTAGGCCGATAGATAGAAATGAGGGAGGAGATGTAGGGGGGTGCTGCACTGTGGAGAGCTTTGTGGGTGAGAACCAGTACTTTGAATTGGATCCTATAATGAATGGGCAGCCAGTGTAAGGACTGGCGAAGAGCGGATGCGTCCGAGTACCGATTAGCCAGATGGATGACCCTGGTTGCTGCATTAAGGATGGACTGGAGAGGGGATAGTCGAGTAATGGGGAGGCCAAGTAATAGAGTGTTGCAGTAGTCCAGGCGGGAGTGGATCAATGCTACAGTGAGGGTTTTTGTTGTTTCCATGGTGAGAAAAGGGCGGAATCTAGAGATGTTCTTTAGGTGTAGACGGCAAGAGCGGGCAAGAGATTGTATATGGGAGGTGAAGAAGAGATTGGTGTCAAACATAACACCCAGACAGCGAGCCTGCTGCCGGGGTGTTATTATGGTGCCGCCCACAGAGAGGGAAATGTCAGATTTAGGGAGGTTAGTAGACGGCGGGAGCAGAAGGAGTTCAGTCTTGGAGAGGTTAAGTTTCAGATAGAGAGCGGACATGATGTTGGAGACTGCGGACAGACAGTTGGTGGTGTTCTGTAGAACAGCGGGGGTAAGGTCGGGGGATGACGTGTATAGTTGTGTGTCATCGGCATAAAGATGGTACTGAAAGCCAAATCTGCTGATGGTCTGTCCAATTGGGGCCGTGTAGAGAGAGAAGACAAGGGGGACAAGGACTGAGCCCTGGGGTACACCGACAGTGAGAGGAAGAGGAGATGACGTGGAGCCAGAGAACAAAACACTGAAGGAGCGGTCAGAAAGATAGGAGGAGAACCAGGAGAGAACAGTGTCCTTAATACCTAGTGACTGGAGCCTAGACAGTAGGAGACAGTGGTCAACAGTGTCGAAAGCTGCAGAAAGGTCGAGTAGAATGAGCAGAGAGTGGTCGCCGTTACGTTTTGCTGTAAGAAGGTCATTGGTCACTTTGATGAGTGCAGTTTCAGTCGAATGTAGGGGGCGGAAGCCAGACTGTGAAGGGTCTAGGAGGGAGTAAGTGGAGAGGTAACGGATGAGGCGGGAGTAGACTAGGCGCTCCAAGAGTTTAGAGATGAAGGGGAGATTGGAGACCGGTCTGTAGTTGTTTGTGCAGGAAGGGTAGAGAGCGGGTTTCTTTAGTAATGGAGTAATGATAGAGTGTTTGAAGGAGGATGGGAAAATGCCAGAGGAGAGTGAGAGATTAAAGATTGTAGTTAGGTGAGTTGTGACAACTGGAGAGAGAGACTGGAGGAGATGTGAGGGAATGGGGTTGGTACATGTGAACAGCCCCATAGACTATGATAGGTGTGCAAATAACTGGCGTGTGACTTAGCCCTGTTGAGACTATGATACTGATGAGACTATGACACTGTACTTAAATCTGGTCATCTTGAAATTAGTCTAGTAGTCTAATTATATACAGCTCTGGCAAAAATTAAGAGACCACCACAACAAAACTCTGTCATGGGCAGCCCATTCTACAGACCTGAACCCCATTGAAAACCTCTGGAATGTAATACAGAGGATGATGGATAGTCACAAGCCATCAAACAAAGAAGAACTGCTTAAATTTTTGCACCAGAAGCAGTTTGAGAGACTGGTGGCAAGCATGCCAAGACGCATGAAAGCTGTTTTTAAAAATCATGGTTATTCCACAAAATATTGATTTCAGAACTCTTCCTGAGTTAAAAAAATAGTATTGTTGTTTCTAAATGATTATGAACTTGTTTTCCTTACATTATTTGAGGTCTGAAAGCACTGTTTTTTTATATTTTGACCATTTTTCTTTGTCAGAAAAAAATACAAAATTTAGTGCTTGGAAATTCGGAGACATGTTGTCAGAAGTTTATAGACTAAAAGAACAATTTACATTTTACTCAAAAATATACCTATAAAGAAAAAAATCAGACAAACTGAACAATTGAAAGTGGTCTCTTAATTTTTGCCAGAGCTGTCTGTATATGTATTTTATATATAGTTTACACTGAGCACATGTGACAGACGTGACAGAGTCTGGAGATGCTGTGGACAACGTTCTGCTGCCTGCAACATCCGCCAGCATGAGGGTTTGCCAGTGGGTCAGTAATGGTGTGGGGAAGCATTTCTTTGGAAGGCCGCACAGCCCTGCATGTGCTAACCAGAGGTACCCTGACTACCTGTCACGGGTGTGTCGCGGCGGAGATCGTCGCGATTGCACACCCTGACTTCGCACAGCTGAGTTTCTGGTGCTGGGTGTTTTTCGGCACTGAGGGAGTTAATTCTTTCTCTCTCGGTGCTGGGCTGACCAGCCTCACCCAGCTGCGATTGATGTTTTGTTAATTAGCTTCCTTCATATACCTGCTGGTCTGCTGTGGAAGTTGCCGGTGAAAGCATTCATTCAGACCAGCAGAGCGGATCGTTTCTGAGAAGACTTAAGCTAAGAGTGCCTGTTGTGGTTTTTCCTCTCCTCGCTTATTGTTTATCTCCTTAACCTTTTGTGTTCCTCTGTAGTGGAAGTGTTGTATGCAAGGCTGTGTTTTCTTTACCCCTTGTCTGTCTCGTTTGTCTTAGACTGTGTGTAAGCTGTGACCTGCCCATTCCCTGTGGTGGTAATCAGGGTCCTTCTCAGGACTAGATTACAGTGGTCAGGGATCTACAGGAGACAGGGTTACGCTGGCGGCCTGGACCTCTGTACCATTAACAGTACCTCCAGGTAGAGGGACTAGTCAGGACCCCAGTTCAGGGTCAGCATAGACCCCGGTCCACCTCTATCCAGAGACAGCGTGACACGTACACAGTATTGACCCACAATACATAGGATATTATGTCAGGTAAGACATTGATGGCAGATACTATGTATACATGTTGATTTTCTCTATTATATGAAATTTAGAATGATGTCACATTAGATATAGGTTGCTATCTTTGAATATATCTGTTATACGTCGTGACACTACCACATTAGGTACCGGGATGAGATGCTCAAACCCGTAGTGAGACCATATGCATGTGAAGTGGGACTTGGGTTCCTACTGATGCATGACAAAGCCAGGCCTCATGTGGCTGAAGTGTGTCAGCAGTTCCTGCATGATGACAGCAATGATTCTATGGACTAGGATTGCCCGTTCCCCAGACCTGAATCTATTTGAGCACATCTGGGACATCATGTCTTGTTACATCTACCAACCCAAAATTGCACCACAGACTGTCCAGGAGATGACTGATGCTTTAATCCAGGTCTGGGAAGAGATCCCTCAGAACATCCGCTGCCTCATCAGGAGAATTGCCCAGACATTATAGGGAGGTCACACATGCCCGTGGAGGCCACATACACTACTAAGCATTATTTCCTTGTCTTGAGGCATTTCCACTGAAGTTGGATTAGCCTGTAATTTGATTTTCCCCTTTGAGTTTGAGTATCATTCCAAATCCAGACCTCCATGGGATATTAATTTTGATTTACATTGATTATTTTTATGTTTTATTGTTCCCACCGCATTCCACTATGTAATGAATAAAGATTTGCAACTGGAATATTTAATTCAGTGATAACTAGGATGTGGTATTTTAGAGTTCCCTTTATTTTTTTGAGCAGTGTATACAGTATATATCTATACATATAGATATATATTTATATATATCTCTCTATATATATATATATAAACTATATATATATATATATATTTTTTTTTTACTCTACCACTAAGGCCAAATTTTGTCCACTATCATCATTTATAACTGAGAGCCTGACAATTTAAGACAACATTAATTCTTTGGAGCATAATTCTCAGCCACATTTCTATGTAATGTAATAAAATAAAAAGCAATCAGCATTAAATGTTTCTTATCAGATAAAATGCCTTGTTCACTGCTTCATTCTAGGGGTGATGATAACAAATTGTTTCCTTGTGTTCGTTTATTCTGGAAAGTTGGAATTTATGGCTTGGGCATTTTATAGCTTTTCTAATTACAGAAAAAAATCAAAGTTAATTTTTTCCCAAAGGACAATCTAAGCGATTACAAGGAAGGAATAAGTAGTGGTTCCCCATTCCATTCTAATTAAAAAGATTTCACTCTGTTCTCATACTGTAATTCATTAAATGTAAATTAATGTGTGAGACCTCAGACAAATAATCTTTCATTTGTTTTTGTAGACGGATCATTGCATCTGGAAATAAATTGTTCAGACATTTTTTCACTAAATTTTTTTTTTAGATATTATTTTTTGTCTTCTTATATTGTGCCTAAAAATGAATACAATTTTTAGTATGTGATAAGTGTGTATCATATACTATCATATAGACTAGTGGTTTCCAACTTTTGTCTCTGCAGCTGTTGCAAATCTATAAGGGTTATACAAATGTCTGGGATTCTCGTACAAGATCTGCCTATGGATGGAACTCACACCCATTGTTTACATGACCAAGCATTTGTGGAGTGAGTGAACCTCAAAAATAAAAAAACAGAGATGTGTCACTGTCACCTTGTAATCCAAGTCATAAATCTTACTCACCAAATCAAGTTTATGGATCCTTCAAAAATATAAGGACCTTTGGATGCTATCCTAGATGCATCCTAGTGCTGGCTATTTCCATGTTTATCTGATAGAAGCTTGAGAAACCTTCTGGTAAGTCCATATTTTGCATACAATGATAAGTTCGTGGTGCTAAAACAATTTTTCAGGTGAAAAACAGAAGAGCTTCATGAGAGAGACCGCTTAAATCTGTGTTTTAACCCCTACCTCCTGCGGTCTTCAGATTACATAATAAAAACCTACTGACAAATGTTGTTTAGGTCTGAATGAGCATTAGCTTCTAGAATGCTATGACAGCCATAAACATGTTAATGACTTTCTAGTAGATGACTATGATGATTATTTCAAGTGGGCTTGCCATCACAATATGCTGGCTAAGGTATTCCCACATTACCATAATAATACCTAAAAGGCTTTAGTAAGTAAGGGCACCTTGTAATAATAATATGGCCAAGTGAACATAAGTACCGTATATACTCAAGTATATATATATATATAGTATAGTGAAAATATTCTACCGTATATACTTGAGTATAAGCCGACCCGAGTATAAGCCGACCCCCCAATTTTGCCACAAAAAACTGGGAAAACTTATCGACTTGAGTATAAGCCTAGGGTGGAAAATGAGATTATGCCCCATATGTTGCCCCATGTATTATGCCCCACAAGATGCTCCATGTATTGTGCCCCATATGCTGCCCATGTATTATGCCCCACAATATGCTCCATAGCTTGTGCCCCATATGCTGCCCATGTATTGTGCCCCATAGATGCTCCATAGATTGTGCCCCCATAGATGCTCCTAGATTGTGCCCCCATAGATGCTCCATAGATTGTGCCCCCATAGATGCTCCATAGATTATGCCCCATAGATCCTCCATAGATTGTGCCCCCATAGATCCTCCATAGATTGTGCCCCCATAGATGCTCCATAGATTGTGCCCCCATAGATGCTCCATAGATTGTGCCCCATAGATGCTCCATAGATTGTGCCCCCATAGATCCTCCATAGATTGTGCCCTGTTGTGAATGTGTTAGAAATGAATTCTGAGCAGAAGCTCCCTCTGGTGGTTACAAACAGTACTGAACTATTCAATGAAGATTGTGAAGATTGGCAATCAGGTGTTACAGACTGGTCTTATATAAGGGAGGTTCCCTCCCATCAGGGTTGCCGGTGATCAGTTCTTGTCTCATCTTTGGTTCCTGGTTCGCTTGGGGGCTTGCTGTGTCTTGCCTGCGTCTTCTGCTAACGGATGGGATGTTTTCTGCTTTTATTTTTGTGCTTGCTTTTTGCATTTTGTCCTGCGCTTCTGTGGAGGTCCGCCGGGTCCCCTCCGGGGGCTTGTGCTCCTCTCGGTTTGTCTGAGCCACTGTTGTTTGTTCATTTGCCTTTTCCAGTTTTTTCGGTGGCTGCTGCTTGGTTTTGTTGCACCGGAGGGCTGGTTTGGGTGGTGGAGGTCGTGTGATCTCGGGTGTTTTTGCAGTTAGTGAGTTGGTGTTTTTTTGGTTTTTTTTTTAGATTGCGGTAGGTGTCCTTCCTGTCCTTTTCTTTCTGGGAAGATTGGGCCCCAGCGTTTGCTCATGCTATTTTCTGTCTGTGTCTGTATTTCCTCTTGTCTGGCCGCCATTGCATGTTTGGGGGCTTCCTGTGTTCTTTGGGGATCTGCTCCGGGGCAGATGGTTTTCCTCTTTCTATCTTTGGGTGTGGTTAGCTTCTCGGGCTGTGACGAGGCATCTGGGACCGGCGTGGGTGCGCTCCACGGCTGCCTTTGGTTGTGGTGGTTGGTCGGGGTACTGCAATCCAGTAGATTCCGACCTCTCTGGTGTATTGCCTTTTTTGCCTGCTCTCCTCAGCTACCAAATCATAACTGTATCACCGGCCAAACTGAAAATTATATGGTACTCACAGAAGGGAAAGATAGTGTAAAAAAAAAAAAAAAGTTGTCAGAGTTGTCAGAGATATATATATATTTTTCTTTCCCTCTTTTTCTCTGGGTGCTGAGGATTTTTTTTTTCTCTCAATGGAGTTTGCACAGTTGTCTGTCCGTGTGGATCAGCTTGCCACTGAAGTTCGGAGTATTGCTACCTATCTTGCAGGGTTGCCGGTTGTGGAACCTAGGATTCCCATGCCAGATTTGTTTTTAGGGGATCAAGCTAAATTTCTGAATTTCAAAAATAACTGTAAGTTGTTTTTTGCCTTAAAACCTAAGTCCTCAGGGAACGCAGCACAGCAGGTTCAAATTGTCATCTCTCTTCTGCGCGGCGATCCTCAGGATTGGGCTTTTTCCCTGACACCTGGGGATCCTGTTTTGAGTAATGTTGATGCATTTTTTCTGGCTCTGGGGTTATTGTACGATGAACCTAATGTCACTGATCAAGCTGAAAAAGCCTTGTTGGCATTAAATCAGAGGCTTGAGGACGCTGAGTTGTACTGTCAGAGATTCCGAAGGTGGGCAGTCCTGACCAAATGGAATGATGATGCTTTGGCAGCCCTTTTTCGGAAGGGTCTGTCAGAGAATGTAAAAGATGTTATGGTGGGTTTCCCTGCTCCCTCTGGTCTCAATGATTCTATGTCATTGGCGATTCAAATTGACAGACGTTTGCGTGAGCGTAGAGGTATGCGTGGAATAGTGTTGCCTTGTGAACCAGCTTCTGAACCCATGCAGTGTGATAGAGTGGCTTCTGGGGCACAGCGTCATGAGTTTCGAAAACGCAATGGGTTATGTTTCTACTGTGGTGACGCCTCTCATGCTATTTCAGTCTGCCCTAAGCGGGGAAGACGTTTTGCACGCTCAGTTGTCTTGGGTAGTGTTCAGACTAAATTTCTGTTGACTGTTACCCTGATTTGCTCCCTGTCCACATTTTCTGCTCAGGCTTTTGTTGATTCGGGAGCAGCTATTAACCTGATGGATTTTGATTTTGCTAAACGTTGTGAGTTTCCCTTGATACCCCTACGGAAGTCTATTCCCCTACTGGGGATTGATTCTACCCCTTTGGCTGAGAATAAACCCCAGTTCTCTACTCAGGTGATAATGAGGGTTGAACCTGATCATCAGGAGAGTTGCAAATTTTTGGTGCTGTATAATCTGCATGACATTATTGTACTAGGTTTCCCTTGGTTACAGTCTCATAATCCTGTTTTGGATTGGAAATCTGTGTCTGTGACCAGTTGGGGCTGCCAATGTGTTAATGCCAACACTCCTGTTTTTTCTGCCCTCCCCAGGCTCAGGATGTTCCTGACTTTTTGACTGATTTTTCTGATGTGTTTAGCGATAGTAAATCTGCATCCTTGCCCCCCCATAGGAGCTATGACTGCGCTATTGAATTAGTGCCTGGTAGTAAATTCCCTAAAGGTCGCCTTTTTAACTTGTTTGTACCTGAACACGACGCTATGCGGTCTTATATCAAGGAGTCATTGGAGAAGGGTCATATCAGACCATCCTCTTCACCCTTGGGTGCCGTTTTTTTCTTTGTGGCCAAAAAGGATGGTTCATTAAGGCCGTGTATTGATTATCGTCTCTTGTACAATATCACTGTGAAATATCAATATCTGTTACCCTTGATTTCTGACCTGTTTTCCAGGGTGAAAAGTGCTACTTGGTTTACCAAGCTTGACCTCAGGGGGCGTATAACCTTATTCGCATTAAGCACGGGGATGAATGGAAGACGGCATTTAATACCCCAGAGGGGCATTTTGAGTACCTAGTGATGCCCTTTGGGCTCACTAATGCTCCTTCCGTCTTCCAGTCCTTCATGAATGACATTTTCAGGGATTTTGTAGATAAATTTCTGATTGTTTATTTGGATGATATCTTGATTTTTTCCAATGACTGGGAGTCTCATGTGAAACATGTTCGGACTGTGTTCCAGATTTTGAGAGAGAATGCTCTGTATGTGAAGGTATCAAAGTGTCTTTTTGGCGTACAGAGGATCTCATTTCTGGGATTCATTTTGTCCCCATCTGTTATTGAAATGGACCCGGTCGAGGTTCAGGCCATCTGTGATTGGGTCCAACCTACTTCATTAAAGGCTCTTCAGAGATTCTTGGGTTTTGCCAATTTTTATCGTAAATTTATTGGTAGTTTCTCTGTTATTGTTAAACCATTGACTGATTTGACCAAGAAGGGTTCTGATGTGGTGAATTGGCCTCCTGAGGCAGTCTCTGTGTTTCAGGAACTTAAGCAGAGATTCACTTCTGCTCCTGTTCTACGGCAGCCTGATGTTTCTCTGCCATTTCAGGTGGAGGTTGATGCCTCTGAAATTGGGGCAGGTGCCGTTTTGTCCCAAAGAGATCCAGAGACCTCCAAAAGTAACCCTTGTGCCTTTTTCTCTCGAAAATTTTCTCCAACTGAACGTAATTATGATGTGGGTAATCGGGAGTTATTGGCCATGAAGTGGGCTTTTGAAGAGTGGAGACATTGGCTGGAGGGAGCCAAACATCAGGTGGTGGTCCTCACGGACCATAAGAATCTGGTTTATCTGGAATCAGCCAAGCGACTTAATCCTAGACAGGCCAGGTGGGCCTTGTTTTTCACACGTTTTAATTTTGTGGTTTCCTTTCTTCCTGGCACTAAGAATGTTAAAGCGGATGCCCTCTCGAGGAGTTTCCTTGTGGATTCTCCTGAGTTATCTGATCCTGCTGTTATTTTGAAAGAGGGTGTAGTTCTTTCCGCCATCTCGCCCAATTTGAGACTGGCTCTGGAAGGGTGTCAGGAGGATAAACCCGAGCGCTGCCCTATTGGGAAATTGTTTGTCCCAGACCGGTGGAAAAAGAGTGTGATGTCTGAGATTCATTGTTCCGCGTTTGCCGGTCATCCCGGAATTTTTGGTACCAGAGACTTGGTTAGTCGGTCCTTTTGGTGGCTTACTTTGTCTCGTGACGTCAGGGAATTTGTGCAGTCCTGCGGGACTTGCTCTCGCTCCAAGCCTTGCTCTCGCTCTAGTGGTTTGTTGATGCCATTGCCTGTGTTTCCTCTTGTCTGGCCGCCATTGCATGTTTGGGGGCTTCCTGTGTTCTTTGGGGATCTGCTCAGGGGCAGATGGTTTTCCTCTTTCTATCTTTGGGTGTGGTTAGCTCCTCGGGCTGTGACGAGGCGTCTGGGACCGGCGTGGGTGCGCTCCACGGCTGCCTTTGGTTGTGGTGGTTGGTCGGGGTACTGCAATCCAGTAGATTCTGACCTCTCTGGTGTATTGCCTTTTTTGCCTGCTCTCCTCAGCTACCAAATCATAACAGTGCCCCCATAGATGCCTCATGTATTATGCCCCCATAGATGCTCCACAGATTATGCCCCCATAGATTAAGCCCCCATAGATTATGCCCCCATAGATGCTCCATAGATTGTGCCCCCATAGATGCTCCATAGATTATGCCCCCATAGATGCTCCATAGATTATACCCCCATAGATGCTCCATAGATTGTGCCCCCCATAGATTATGCTCCCATAGATGCTCCATAGATTGTGCCCCCCATAGATTATGCCCCCATAGATGCTCCATAGATTGTGCCCCCCATAAATTATGCCCCCATAGAGGCCCCATGTATTATGCCCCCCCTAGATGCTAAATTGAACAGGCCCCTTATGCTGCCACAACAAAAAAAAAGACATACTCACCTCTCGTCGCTGGGGGCCAGGTGCCGGTGTCCTGAGCAGGCGGCGACACCAGCGCGCTATGGGGGACAGGTGCCGGTGTCACCGCTTGCTCAGGGCCCCGGCACCTGCGATATTTACCTGTCACCAGGTCCACTGCTGAGCGCCGCTGTCTTCCGGGTCCTCCAGCAGTGAGGGGGCCCACTCGTGGGCGCTGGCACTGGCACAGGGCCCCTCATAGTACAACGGTGTCTCTGACGGCAAGTGGGTCCCCCCACCTGCTCAGGGCCCCGGCCACAGCCCAGTTAGGGAGGTGGAAACACTGGCATATGTTAAGGTGTAGGCTGGACGTTCAGTAGCTGCAAATGGAGGAATTGGAGAAGTCGGAGGAAGAGGAGGACAAAGCGAGCCATTTTGCTGGCAACCTATGTGTCATCAGGGGAATGTGGTACAAAATCCTTAGAAACCCAGGCATGGTTCATTTTAATGAAGGTGTGATCACCAACATTTTTGGTCGACAGCCGGGTCCTTCTTTCTGTCAAGATTGATCCAGCAGCACTGAAGACTCTTTCTGATGGCACAATACCAGCAGGGCAGGCGAGCTCCTGTAAGGCATATTGTGCCAATTCAGGCCAAGTGTCCAGTTTACAGGCCCAGTAGTCAAAGGTAAATGAACTGTGAGGGAGAACATCGATAGGGGAGGAGAGGTAATTTTGAGCCATAGTTGACAACTGCTGTCTCCGGTCTGTTGTAATCGATTCAGTATTAACAGTCGTGTGAGCGTTACTCGAGAGATCAGTCCACAACCTGGTCATGAAACCCCTGTCTCCAATGCCACTTCGGCTGTGTGCACCACTAACACCTCTTCCATATTGCTCAGTATGGCTCGTGGTAGAACCTGCACCACTGCTGTGTGCTGGGAATGCCTCTAACAAACGGTTTACAGGAGTTGCTTGTTTGTTCACCAATATTAGCTCTAGGTTCTCCTGTGGCATTATGTTCTGTAATTTGCCTTTATAGCGCGGATCGAGGATGCTGGCCAACCAGTAGTCGTCGTCCTTCATAATTTTGGCAATGCGGGGGTCCCTTTTTAGGATCCTCAAGACATAATCACACATGTGGGCCAATGTTCCAGGTGTCAATGATGCACTGCCAGTGGTGGGTGGAGGAGCACTTTCTGGCAAATCCACATCCCTCCAGTCACCCTCAAACCCTGTATCTGACCTAGGCAAGCCAACATTTTCTCTTGCCCCCTGAGAAGCATCCTCCTCCCCAAAATAATCATCCCCCTCATCCTCATCCTCTTCCTCTTCTTCCTCCACCTCGTCCAGGACAGTTCCCTGAGCAGACAATGGCTGACTGTCATCAAGGCTTCCCTCCTCCTCCTCTTCCTCCTCCGCTGCAGATGCCTGATCCTTAATGTTCGTCAAAGTTTGCATGAGCAGACGCATAAGTGGGATGCTCATGCTTATGATGGCGTCGTCTGCGCTTACCAGCCGTGTGCATTCCTCAAAACACTGAAGGACTTTACATAGGTCTTTCAGCTTTGACCACTGCACACCCGACAACTCCATGTCTGCCCTCAAACTGCCGCCCGTGCATCCTACCACAAATGCATTACAACCTGCCCCTGTTCGCACAGCCTCTCAACCATGTGCATGGTGGAGTACCACCTTGTTGTAACGTCTATGATTAGGCGGTGCTTGGGTGGTGGAGCGATCGCTGCAGCCTCTGCATACTCTACATACGACTGGAGTCTACGGACGAGCGACAGATATGCGAGCACAGTCTTCGCACCTTATGGAGCAGGGCTGTTAATTCCAGATAATTATTTAGGAAGCACTGCACCACCAGGTTCAAGGTGTGAGCCAAGCAAGGTGTGTGTCTGAGTTTTTCCAGGGCTATGGCTGCCACAAAATTACGGCCGTTATCACTGACTACCTTGCCTGGCTCAAGATGTAGACTGCCCAGCCATGACTCAGTTTCTCACTGCAAGTAGTCGGCCAGTACCTCCGCGGTGTGTCTGTTGTCGCCCAAAGACATCATCTTTAAAACAGCCTGCTGACTCTTACCACTAGCTGTTCGATAGTGGGACACCTCGTGTGCAACACTGGTAGCTGCGGATGGAGTGCTCGTACGACTGCGCTCTGTCGACGAGCTTTCGCTTCTGGAGGAGGAGGAGGGTCAAACGACTACAGCCAACTGTTGCCAATTCCGTGGGCTAGGCAGCACTGTCCCACCGCCGCTGTCCCCTGTGGACCCTGCATCCACCACATTAACCCAGTGCACAGTGATGGACACGTAATGACCCTGGCCATGCCTACTGGCCCATGCATCTGTTGTGAGGTGGACCTTTCCACTCACTGATTGTTTGAGTGAATGGACAATGCAGTCTTTCACATGCAGGTAGAGGGTAGGGATGACTTTTCTAGAAAAGAAGTGCCAACTGGGTAGGTCATAGCATGGGACAGCGTAGGCCATGAGCTGTCGGAATGCTGCGCTTTCAACCAAACGGAAGGGCATCATCTCTAATGAGATCAGTTTGGCAATGTAAGCGTTCAAAGCCAGTGTACAAGGATGAGAGGATGAGTACTTTCTTGTCCTACTCAGAATGTCTGCTAGGGTGAGCTGGACTTGAGAGCTGCATATGGGGAACTAGTGGCGGACTGAAAGGGGGTTGATGATGGTGGTGGTGGTGATGGCCTAGATTCAGTCTTTCATTGTAAAAAATTGTGATTCCCTGACTGCTTTGGCCTTGCGACGACACCTCAACATTTCTTGCTGGTGGTGTGCTAACCGGAGGGCTTATAGTGGGGGAAGCGATGTAGCGTTGCTGGCTACCTTCAATCGGAGCAGGTGCACATGTGCTACCTGAGGTTTTGTAGTCCGTCCACACTTGCAAGTGCATGGTGTTTACATGTCTAAGCATGCAACTGGTATTCAAATTTCAGATATTTTTCCCTCGGCTAAAGGTCCTTCCGCACTTCTTACAGATAACCTTTGCCTCATCAATAGGATTTTGGTAAAAAAAATTGCCACACTGCACTCTTCCTACTATGGGATAAATTTTCAGGGCTTGCACGCTGTGCTAATTTGACAGGCTGGCCAAGCTGTCCTGCAACTCTTTTTGTTTTTTTAACATGTTTTTGAACTGCTACGGGCCTGCCAGATAACCGCAGCTGCGATGTCGATGCCTGCTGCGGATCCTCCTCCTCTTCTGAGCTATTGCCAGCGGCACCCTCTTTCCCCAATGGATGCCAATCCGGGTCAACAACTGAGTCATCCATCACCTCCTCTTCAATTTCATCTGCACCTTCCTCTGTGTCACCATGTAAGGTGATATAGTATGGGGGAAGGGGCACCTGAGTTTCATCAGGGTCAGATTTTGGCTCAGTAGACTGTGAGGGCAATGTAGTGCTCTGGGTGAATGTACCAGCAGAATCATATAGCAGTGGCTGTGCATCAGTGCACTCCATGTCAGATTCATCTTGGACTGTGGAATTCAGGATTTGACATGATAACCCAGGCATGGTATGTGAAAAGAGCTCCAGGGAGTAATCTGAAGTGTGGCCTGCCGCATCCTTCACTTTTGGTGTGGGTGAAGGACACAAGGAAAGGTGTTGTTCCTGACCAGGAGCCTTCACTGACGACTCAGTGCTTGCATTTTTTGAAACTTCAGAAGAGGAGGCGATAGAGCTGGAGGCTTTTTCGGCAATGTAAGCCAAAACCTGTTCCTCATGCTCCGGCTTTAAAAGCGGTTTACCTACTCCCAGAAAAGGGAGCCTTCCAGGCCTTCTGGAGCCAGATGATGACGCAGGCTCAACACCTCCTGCCTTAGGTGCTATTGTGCTTTTGGCACTACCAGCAGATGCACCACCACCACCATCAGTACCAGCTGGCCCCCTGCTCACGTCCGCGGCCTCTTCCACCATACTTCCTCATTTTTAGGAAAATGTATCAAAAATACCAGCAGATATATGGTACTGTATCAGATGCATACAGCTGTATACGGTGAAGGGGAAAATTTAAATCTCCGTATATATTTCCGGTGTCACACACAGATGCTCACTCAGTATGGATTCGACCAGAATATAAAAAGCAGAGAAACGGTACTGTATCAGAAGCGTACAGTTGTATACAGTGTATGGGAAATTGTAAATCTCCGTATATATTTCTGGAGTCACACACAGACGCTCACAGGCTGAGTATGGATTAGACCAAAATATAAAAAGCAGAAAAACTGTACTGTTTCAGAAGCATACAGCTGTATACAGTGTAGGGGAAATTGTAAATCTCCCTATATATTTCCGGAGTCACACACAGACGCTCACTGTTATGTTTCGGTAGCTGAGGAGTGCAGGTAAAAAAGGCAATACACCAGAGCAGTTGGAATCTATGGGATTGCAGTACCCTGACTAACCACCACAACTAGAGGCAGCCGTGGAGCGTTCCTACGTTGGTCCTAGACGCCTCGTCACAGCCTGAGAAACTAATTACACCTAAAGATAGAAATAGGAAAGCTATCTGCCCCGGAGCAGAACCCCAAAGATAATAGAAAGCCCCCAAACATGTAATGGCGGTTAGACAAGAGGAAACACTGACACAGAAAGAAAATAGAATGAGCAAACGCTGGGGCCCAAACTATCTAAATAGAAAAGGACAGGAAGGGTACTTACTGCAATCCCAGAAAACCCTGAAAAACACCAACTCTACTAATTTCAAAATCACCTGAGATCACACGACCTCTACCACCTAAATTAGCTCTCTGGTGTAACAAAATCAAAACAGCAGCCACTGAAAAAACTGGAAAAAGCAAAAGAACAAAACTCAGTGGCTGAACTAAACTGAGAAGGCAGAAGCCCCGGAGGGGACCAAGAAGGCCCCAAAGTAGTGCAGGACAAAATGCAAAAATATAGCAACAACACAAAAGAAGAAAAATTCTTAACTGGTAGCAGGAGATGCAGACACGACACAGCAGGCTACAAGGAAACTGGAATGAAGGATTCAGACCAGAACAATTGGTCACCGGCAACCCTGATGGGAAAATGACTCCCTTATATAAGACCAGTCAGTAACACCTGATTCCCAGTCCTCACAATCTTCACTAGTACCGCTTGTAACCACCAGAGGGAGCCTCTGCTCAGAACTCATCTCAAACCCATTCACAACAGCTCACTCAGTATGGATTAACCAGAATATAAAAAGCAGAAAAACGGTGCTGTATCAGAAGCGTACAGCTGTATACAGTGTAGGGGAAATTGTAAATCTCTGTATATATTTCCGGAATCACACACAGACGCTAACATGCTCAGTATAGATTAGACCAGAATGTAAAAAGCAGAAAAACGGTACTGTTTCAGAAGCGTAGAGCTGAATTACAGTGTAGGGGAAATTGTTAATCTCCTTATATATTTCCGGAGTCACACACAGACGCTCACTCAGTAAGGGTTAGACTAGAATATAAAAATTAGAAAAACGGTACTGTTTCAGAAGTGTACAGCTGTATACAGTGTAGAGGAAATTGTAAATCTCCGTATATATTTCCTGAGTCACACACAGACGCTCACAGGCTCAGTATGGATTAGACCAGAACATAAAAAGCAGAAAAACGGTACTGTTTCAGAAGCGTAGAGCTGAATTACAGTGTAGGGGAAATTGTTAATCTCCTTATATATTTCCGGAGTCACACACAGACGCTCACTCAGTAAGGGTTAGACTAGAATATAAAAATTAGAAAAACGGTATTGTTTCAGAAGTGTACAGCTGTATACAGTGTAGAGGAAATTGTAAATCTCCGTATATATTTCCTGAGTCACACACAGACGCTCACAGGCTCAGTATGGATTAGACCAGAACATAAAAAGCAGAAAAACGGTACTGTTTCAGAAGCGTACAGCTGTATACAGTGTAGGGGAAATTGTAAATCTCCGTATATATTTCCAGAGTCACACACAGACGCTCACTCAGTATGAATTAGACCAGAATATAAAAAGCAGAAAAACGGTACTGTATCAGAAGCTTACAGCTGTATACAGTGTAGGGGAAATTGTAAATCTCTGTCTATATTTCCTGAGTCTCACACAGACGTTCACTCAGTATGGATTAGACCAGAATATAAAAAGCAGAAAAAACGGTACTGTATCATAAGCATACAGCTGTGTACAGTGTAGGGGAAATTGTAAATCTCCATATATATTTCCGGAGTCACACACAGATACTCACAGGCTCAGTATGGATTAAACCAGAATATAAAAAGCAGAAAAACGGTACTGTTTCAGAAGTGTACAGCTGTATACAGTGTAGGGGAAATTGTAAATCTCTGTATATATTTCCGGAGTCACACACAGACCCTCACATGCTCAGTGTGGATTAGACCAGAATATAAAAAGCAGAAAAACGGTACTGTTTCAGAAGCGTACAGCTGTATACAGTGTAGAGGAAATTGTAAATCTCCGTATATATTTCCGGAGTCACACACAGACGCTCACTCAGTATGGATTAGACCAGAATTGAAAAAGTAGAAAAACGGTACTGTATCAGAAGCATACAGCTGTATACAGTGTTGGAGAAATTGTAAATCTCTGTATATATTTCCGGAGTCACACACAGACCCTCACATGCTCAGTATAGATTAGAGCAGAAAATAAAAACCAGAAAAACTGTACTGTTTCAGAAGCGTACAGCTGTATACAGTGTAGCGGAAATTGTAAATCTCCGTATATATTTCCGGAGTCACACACAGACGCTCACTCAGTATGGATTAGACCAGAATATAAAAAGCAGAAAAACGGGACTGTTTCAGAAGCGTACAGCTGTATACACTGTAGGGGAAATTGTAAATCTCCGTATATATTTTCGGAGTCACACACAGAGGGTCACAGGCTCAGTATGGATTAGACCAAAATATTAAAAGGAGAAAAACTGTACTTTTTCTGCATGCAAAGCAGTAATCAAAGCAAAAGGTGGCTACTTTGAAGAACCTAGAATATAAGACATATTTTCAGTTGTTTCACACTTTTTTGTAAAGTGTAATGTATAATTCCACATGTGTTAATTCATAGTTTTGATGCCTTCAGTGTAATTCTATAATTTTCATAGTCATGAAAATTCAGAAAAATCTTTGAATGAGAAGGTGTGTCCAAACTTTTGGTCTGTACTGTAAGTCCTTGCTAATCAGCTGAAAAAAGGCGCCTGCAAGCATTATGGGAAAACCTACTTTGGCGCTCGTTTTTTCGAACGCATGGCCGACTTCACGCTATGGTCGGGTTTTGCTCTGCGAAACCCGACTTTGGCAAAAGTCGGCTACTTATGAATCTGACCGACCTGTTTCGCTCAACTCTAGTGTACAGGTAATACAGTGATCACCAGTGACATTATATACAGGAGCTCTGTACATGGTATACAATATACACTCCCTGACAGAAGTTATGTCACTTATCCAGAGTTGAGCGATACTTTCCGATATCCAAAAGTATCGGAATCGGAATGGTATCGCCGATACCCCAAAAATATCGGCGATACCCGATACCGATACCGGAAATCCAATGTAAGTCTATGGGAACAAAACATCGGAATTAAAAAAAGCCCATTCTTGCCTTGTTGGTTAATTGTACATGAAGGAAAACAACAAAGAGTAATGTAGAATGTATTGGGGGAGGTTGAGGAGACATTAAAGGCATAGATGTTTAACCCAATCAAATGGAATAGCATTAAAATTTTTTTTTTAAAGATGTTCGGATTGACGAAGAACTTGACAATGTTGTTAACCTTTTTTCTATTTTGGCAAATATGTATGTTTCACAACTTCCATGCTCTTCACCTTTTTAACTTTTGCCACACTTTCTCCTTCATAATCTTCAGCAGCATCATCTTTTTCATCAAATTATTCTTCATCTTCACCTTCTTTATCTTCTTTTTAAACTTATTCCTATTCATCTTTTTGTTAACATTACTCATATTGTTCTTATTAAACTATTATTCTTCTTCATATTCTACTTCTTCATCTTCTTCCTCTTCATCTTCTTCATCATATTCTTATTTGTGACAGAGATTCCTGTACTTGTAATCTTTAAAAGTATGAATATTTCATCCTTGCGTTCTTGCTGTCACAAAAGTTTTAAATTACAACAGTATTTGTCCGTGTTGAGTTTAGCCTGCAGCAGCAGTCATTTTCCAGGGCATGTCTGGTTGCGCAAGGCTTTATCCGGCAACACTACCTTCCTTGTGTCACGGGTAGGGTAGCGTGTGTCTATTATATGACTCTCTCTAAAATGTGACGTTACGCAGCCTTATTCTGCCCTAGGGACGCCAAAAATACGACAGCAGTAATCATTTACTGTATAAAACTCCACCTATGAGCAACAAAACAAGCATGTTCCCTCTTCTGTTTCCTGCGCTGACATGTGAGGAGGGAGTTTGGAGATGCTCCTGAATTCCTCCCAGGTATCCAAGCATATTGGGCCCATAGGAGAGCAGTAAAACCACCCCCGGGAACACTAACACCTTTTACATTCGTGGGGACATAATTTATGGAGCGCTACTTGCTACGGAGTTCACAACAGACCCCGAACGGTTTACCTATCCAACTGAAGCAGAAGGACAAGATGGCGCATGGAGGAGACAAAGAGGAAAGAGGCGCGATGCTGAGCGCTGCCATAGACATGCAGCAAGAGCTATTATCAGAAGCACCATGTGACCTGAGAGTTCCTCAGGAATTTGATTCGCAGAAAATGGCTGAAGAGAGGTCAAAGCCCTTCTCTTACCAGACATTCAGAAGCTGCTGGAGTCGGCATTGCAATCGTCATTGTCTTCCATACAAAAGTCTGCACACCTGAATACCATTGCAATTACCAAGCTGCAACAGGATGTGGTGCTGCTACAACAGGAGAAGCAACTTGGCCAAGACAGAGAACAGAACCTTCAGCAGAAGTTACAAAATTTGAGAGACAAAACAGAGGACTTGGAAAATCGCTCGAGACAAAGCAATTTACGTCTCGTCGGACTGCCTGAATCGTTTAAATCAGCAGACTTACAATACATCTGTGAGAATGATCTACCGAAAATATTGTGACTTAACTACTACTGTCGTGTGTAACGTGCACATCGTGTGGGACCGCCGCAAAACAACAACAGGCGAGGGGAGGCATCGAAACCAACGATGTACAGACCACGGCAAGTAATAATTAAGCTGTTACATTATAACGACAAAGTTTCATTGTTACGGCCATTCAGAGAAGTGAGGCGCCCAGTGCTACTCCATGGCTATGAGATTCTGCTCTTTGATGACTTCTCAGTATCGGTGTCCAAGAAGAGGAGGGCGTTCAGTTTAATTTGCACAACGTTGTTTGAGCGAGATGTTCGCTTTCAGCTACTGTTCCCAGCTCGTTAGCGGTTCCAAAGATCTGACGGGACATATGTCATTAATGACACACCAGAACAAGCCGAAGCAGCCTTGGAACGAAATCAACAAAGTGATAGGGAAGTACAGCGAGGCAGTTCCAGGTTCTCCCCACGCAGACGACGACAAGATGGCAGTTCATGAAGGAGATCAGGAAAGATGAAAGAGATTCTCTCCACGTTAAATGACATATGAGATATATTTGCTGTTTGAGCCGTTTCTATTGGAGTTCCTTCATACCTATGCTAAAGCATGATAGTTTTGCTGCAATTTTAGATGGTTAAATTAGTTAATTGATATTAGATGTTGAAGATCTCTCATGAGAGTGGGGGTCTTGATAAACGTGGGACAAATGAGTTAAACATTACATATGGAGGGACAATAAGTGAAGCAGGCTATTGGGGTTTCATGCTTTGGACACATGGGGGGGTACACTGAATAGCCTGGGAGGATGGGGGTAATCTCCTCACAGGTTAGAAAAAAGGAAGTCACATAAACACAGGTAGTGGTGGAGAGACTACGACCGCTTACAGCGGTTTATTGGTAAACAAGAGTTACTAGAAAAGGGTAGCAAGGGACCTCTCTCCAATAATTAATCCTGGAATTGTCAATATATCTTGATTAGGTATTTGATATTGTGGTGCTGCTTCCTCCTTTCCTCGCAGGTTGGTGCCAACGACGGCCATAAGAGGGTACACCGTCTCCTCCAGCACACTCTTAATTTTTCTGCCGCCCATTCAACATTAAGATCATCTCCTGGAATGTCAAAGGCTTGCGTGCGCCGGAGAAGCGCACAAAGATTCTGAGGTACCTCCGCCGGTGGAAGCTGGACATAGCACCTTTTTTTTTTGGAAAATCTAAATAAAAAGGAACTTTAAAAAAAAAAAAAAAAAACCCTCTTCAACAATCTACAAGACAAACAAGCATGATGGGTGACGCTGCCTTTATTGAGTTACAGTATTAGATCGACATTGTCCATAAGTAACTATGCACTGTGATAGCTATATAGCATTATTAATTTAAATCTGTTGTGGTTGTTTCAACAGCATTTGCAGGTCTAACTACCTATTGTTTGTATGCATGATGCACTTTCTTGGTGTAATTATTTATTATTGTGCATTATTACCAGGTTTAATGATGGCCATTTCATATATGGTGTGTGAAGTTACAGTTGTCCTCACTCTGTGTTGATTTTTATTATGTCTGTCATTAATAAAACTCGTGAGGATGATGATGATGTTTATGATTCGTACATCCATTGACTGCATTATCTTACAGGTACAGATAACGTTCCTTAAGAACCATTAATTGATAATTATGAAATGTAGTTTTATGCATTAATTTAAAAAAGTAAACACTATGTTTTATTTTTTGTTACCATTTCTACTAGCCATGTGCAGATATGCGCTGTGATGACAAATTAATATTTGTCCATATTTCTTATAAAAATTTTTCATTTTAGCCCTTGAAAACTTAAATCTTTCCTGTTTTAAGCATAACAATCAGGGTGATGGCTCTTCCCTATTTGGAGCATGTTCGACATGGGTTTTTCTGTGCATGTGTAGGGAACAGGAGACTTCTTGCCGCTGTGGTACACCAAAGGGGATCTTGCTGGATGTGAGATATATTTCTTCTAGCAGACTGAAGTTTGCTCAGGATTTTCCATGATCACAAGGACCTGTGATAAGGTCATAGTCACGTGATCTGGTCATCTGATGTGTACCTCACCTGAGGGTGTGGAGTAGGCCTATAAAACAAGGAGCTGTTGTAGTTGTTGTGTGGAAGGCAGGATTTTGGCTGGAGTCAGCCTGGAAGATTGTTTTGTTACTGTGTGCCAGTGTGCACCAGGAAGCGAGTACCAGACCACCCGGAATGGGACCTGGCGGTCTCTGCTGACCTGCAGCCGCTTAGTTAAGCCCGTCCCAAGCAAGGGTGAGTCTGGCACCAGTGGTTCTCCAAACTGTGGTGATTTATGTTCTGTTTTTATTTTGTTATCTGGACTTTTTCTTGAACTCATGATTAAAACCACTGAAATTTGAAGTAAAAGGCGGTGTGTTTGCCTCATTACTGCGGCCCAGCCCTGCCTACCAGAGCGGATCCCTACAATTGGTGGCTTCAATGCGGGCAACGCAGTGAGGTCAGGCTGTTTTTTCCTGCATGACAGTAAATGTCCTAGGTAAAGAAAGTGACGCAAAACCCAGTGGATAACTGTCCCAAGATGGAGAACACAGTAAAAATGCTGGAGGAGGCCATGCGGCAGCAACAGCAGGCTATGCAGCAGCAGCAGGCTATACAGCAGCAGGCTATGGAGCAGCAGCAGGCTATACATCAGCAGGCTATGGAGCAGCAGCAGGCTATACAGCAGCAGGCTATGGAGCAGCAGCAGATATTTAATCAACAGCAACAGGAAACCAATAGTCTAGTGATGCAGCACATCACAGCACCGCAGACAGCAGGAGCTGCCCGGGGATGGCATGATGTCCGGAAAGCGGTGCGTACAGCGATCCGAAAGATGGAGCAATCAGATGACGTCGAGGTGTACCTGGAGATGTTGGAAGGCGTGGCTAAAAGGGAGAGACTGCCCCGGTACCAGTGGGCCGAGATCGTGGCTCCGTTTTTTTAATTCAGGACCCGCAAAAGCCTCTAGGGACCTACCCCCGAGCAACAGGAGGACTATGAGAGCGTCAAGGGTGAGATACTTGCATGTCTTGGGGTAAATGTTTTGGTCTGGGCACAGCGGGTACACCAGTGGAACTTTTCCCCTTCCGAGCCAGCTCGGTCACAGTATTATGACTTGATACACCTGATAGAAAAGTGGTTGCAGCCGGAGGTGTTGTCACCCCCCGCTATGCTGGATCGTATAGTGACTGATAAATTCTTGAGAAATTTGCCACACACCCTTCAAACATGGCTTGGACAGGCAGCCCCTACTGATGGTCTCCAAATGGTAGACCTCATTGAAAGATATGGGGCTACCAAGGAGATACAGGGAGAGACTACCCGGAAGGTACCAAGTAAATTCCACAAACCTTCACCCACAGCTCGGCGAGCAGAGACTCGGAGGGCCGCCCAGGACGGGTCGGGGAACGAAAGGGGCCCCATAATCTGTTGGCGGTGCCAACAACCAGGACATGTGAGAGCTGTTTGCCCCCACCTGACAGAGCCCATGGACAACAACTTCAAATACTATCAGTCTCACTATGCAGAACACATGTGTGCAGTGGTCAAAGCAGAGGGACCCAATATGAACCATTTGTGTAAAGTGCAGGTGGAGGGTAACCCTGCTGTGGCTCTAGTGGACTCAGGGAGTCTCGTGAGTGACCCTAATACGAGCCAGCCACGTCCAAATCAGCGAGTATACTGCTGGGAAAATGGGTGTGTTGTGTATACATGGTGACTTCAAACATTATCCTACCACCCTGGTGATGATAAACACGCCAGCGGGGAGGAGGTGACACGAGGTGGGGCTGGTGGTTAATTAGCATTAATAATGGGGAGAGATTTTCCGTTATTTTATGTGCTTTGGCCTGTAATTACCCCTCCCACAGAACAGTCGTCGGCACCAGTGGCAAACAGGTTGCATTCTCCAGAAATCGGGCATGAACCTGGTGGCCCAGAGGAAAATGTACTGGCGGTAGGAGTACCTTAGCCTTCGGTGGAGGAGGAAAACCCCTCTCCTATAGAAGTGTTAGGTGGGGAGATGGAAGATTTGCCACCGGGACCAGAATTGTCATACTTAAATGTGGCAGGTGACAATTTTGGTACGGCGTAACTACGGGACCCTACGTTGACTCGAGCCAGGGAAAATGTACTGGTTGTCAATGGGGAACCCCAACACCCCAGGGCAGCTAAAGTATTTACCCGATTTGAGCTGAACCAAGATTTGCTGTATGGGGTTTAAAAAATACATGGGGAAATTGTCGAGCAATTGCTGGTACCGCAGTCATATCGGAGGTTGGTAATGGACTTAGCGCATGCGCATGTACTAGGGGGACATTTGGGACCAAAGAAAACCCTAGACAGAATTCTACAACGGTTTTACTGGCTATGGGTCTATGAATAAGTTAAACGGTATTGTTACTCTTGTCCCGTGTGCTAGGTAACCAGTCCGCAGCCTCATTTTCAGAGTCCCTTGGTGCCATTACAAATTATAGAGGTACCGTTTGAGAGAATAGCCAATGGATCTGGTGTGGACGGTTAATAAATCAGCAAGGGGTCATCAACACATCCTCGTAGTTCTAGATTACGCTACCAGGTATCCTGAGGCTATTCCCCTGCGACACACCTCGTCTAAACTGATCGCAAAATAACTCATGGGTATGTTCTCTCGGGTGGGAATCCCTCAAGAAATCTTAACAGATCAGGGGACCCCCTTTATGTCAAAAATCATGAAGGAACTCTGCCATGTGTTAAACAGTTGCGCACATCGGTCTATCATCCCCAAAAAAACGGTTTAGTAGAAAGGTTCAATAAAACCCTGAAGAATATGTTGAAAAAAAAAGTCTCTAAAGATGCTAAGGACTGGGATCTCTTGTTGCCATACCTGATGTTTGCAGTGCGGGAGGTGCCCCAGGCATCTACGGGGTTCTCGCCCTTTGAACTATTATATGGCAGACATCCCCGTGGCTTACTCGATATAGCTAAAGAGGCCTGGGGAAACCATACAACTCCCCACAAAAGTGTGGTAGAACATGTGGCCAAAATGCAAGAGAGAATGGAGACAGTCCTACCATTAGTCCGAGAACATATGGAATCAGCACAAAGGTCACAGAGGCAGGTCTATAACCGGGAGGCACGGGTAAGGTCCTTTAACCCTGGGGATCGGGTGTTGGTACTTGTGCCTACAGTGGATAGTAAGTTCCTTTCAAGGTGGCAGGGACCCTACGACATTATAGAGAAGGTGGGACCAGTAAACTATAAAATACACCAACCAGGGCGGAGAAAGCCAGAACATGTATACCATGTGAATCTGCTCAAACCATGGAAAGACAGAGACCCGCTTGGTCAGGATTGTCCACGGCCTGCATTTCCAGTACAGATGGCTTCCTTGCCTCAGGAGAAGGCAAGAGAAGTCTTCTCTGCCGTCAAAATATCAGACACTTTGTCGCACAGACAAGTTCAGGAAGTCAGAGAGTTTGTTCGCCGAAATACAGATGTTTTTTTGGAACTTCCGGGTCGTACCTCCCTAATACAACATGACATTGTCTCTGAGCCGCAGGGCAAAGTACGATTAAAGCCATATCGGGTGCCTGAGGCCCGGCGACAAGCCATCTTGGAAGAGGTCAAGAAGATGCTGCAGTTAGGGGTCATTGAAGAGTCCCAGAGTGAGTGGGCCCGTAATGACTTCAGAAAACTGAATGAAATTTCTAACTTTGACGCCTACCCCATGCCCGGGTCGATGAGTTAATAGAGCGGTTTGGGCAGGCACGTTATTTTTCACTCATTGACCTCACAAAAGGGTATTGGCAGGTGCCACTAACAAAAGCAGCGAGAGAGAAAATGGCATTTTTAACACCCGAGGGACTGTTCCAGTATATAGTCCTACCCTTCAGGTTGCATGGTGCTTCAGCGACATTCCAGAGGTTAATGGACGTTGTTCTTCGTCCTCATCGCCGATATGCCG
>JARQOD010007391.1:0-39354 GCA_033576555.1 Oophaga sylvatica | reverse complement strand
AAAAGCCACTGAGTTAATTTTGGACTCCACTAGTGTGTAAATGGGAATTAACATTATTTTGATACTGTATTTTTTTTTTAACAAAAATAACCCCCACAAACATAAAATTGCATCCTAGTTGATTGAACTTTTCTTTACCTCTACCATGTCATGATGCATTTATGTACGACTTCAATTGTGAAATGCTTAAGATAGAATTCCTAGTTTTCGACCCATTTCTCCATTTGCTATTTCCGGCTGACATTTATTCCACCAGGCAGCTAGATGTATTTCAGCTGAATCTACCGCAGGGCTCATTAACTTGCTCTGGAACCTGAAGAAGAGTCCAGCTGTGTGAGATGAAAGTAGTGAAGAGCTCTGTGAAGATACTCAGCACGGACCGTCTACAGTAATAGTAATGTAGTCTTGTGAGGATGAAAGAGGATAATCAGGATTGGCAGGTGTATGATGGTTGAGCAGGTGGCTTCATAATTCTGGCCTTATTATACGTTTACCTATTGAGTAGCGGTATGGTGTATAGTTTCTAGTCTAATGTATAAATTTAGCACCTATCATTATTACTTCCGATTTTTGAAGCTTTTAGTGCTTTTGTATAATTTATGCATTATACTGTATATTTTTTTCAATCTGAAATCAATAGGGAATTTAGTAGGAATCTGTCAGAACATTTTTTACATAACATTTTTATTAATGTTCCCCCCACAACACACAAAATGAAAAAAAAAATAATTTAGAAGCCATGAAAAGCTGTGGGAAAAAAAAAAAAGTTTGCCCCTTTCTGATTTCCCATTCTGTAACACAAGTAAACACAAAATGCAGTTTTTAAATGAACGTCTTTATTAAGGGAAAAAAAAATCCAAACCTACAGGGCTCTGTGTGAAAAAATGATTGCCTCTCCCACCTTAAAACATAAATTAACTCTGGTTTATCACATCTTTGGGAAGATGAGTTCAAATTCCCTAAACACACCCAGGCTTGATTACTGCCACACCTGTTCTCAATCAAGAAATCATTTAAATAGGACCTGCTTGACAAAATGAAGTAGACCAAAAGTTCCTCAAAAGACAGACATCAAGGTGCGATCCAAAAAGTTTCTGGAACAAATGACTAAGTAATTGAGATCTATCAGTCTGGAAAAGCTTATAAAGCCATTTCTGAAGCTTTGGGACTTCAGTGAACCACATTGAGAGCCATTATGCACAAATTACGAAAAATGGAACAGTGCTGCTGAACCTTCAAAGGAGTGGCCAGCCTTTCAAAATTACCCCAAGAGCACAAAAGACCCCATAACAACAAACAAAGCACTGCAGGTCTCACTTGCCTCCGTTAAGGCCAGTGTTCCTTGACTCCGCCATCAGAAAGAGAACCACTGCTGAGCAATAAGAACATAAAGGCTTGTCTCAGTTCTGCCAGAAAGCACCTTGATGATCCCCAAGACTTTTGGAGAATACTCTGTTGACTGACAAGACAAAAGTTGAACTTTTTGGAAGGTGTATGTCCCATTACATCTGGGATAGAAGTAACACAGCATTTCTGAAAAGGAACATCATACCAACAGTAAAGTATGGTGGTGGTACTGTGATGGTCTAGGGCTGTTTTATTGCTTCAGAACCTGGAAGACATGCTGTGGTAAATAGAACCATGAATTCTGCTGTGTATCAAAATATCCTGAAGTAGAATGTCGGGCCATCTGTTAGTGACCTCAAGCTGAAGCACACTTGGGCTATGCAGCAGGACAATTATAAGAGGAAAGTGCAGTCCACAGCATACACTGCGGGCTCCACAAAAATGGTCACGATCTCCTCCCACAGGAGACATGCCCAGGTCACAGCTAAGAGGCAGGAGGAGCGGCCTCAATACGAGAGATGTGGTCGTCGTCAGACCGCAGGCTCTTATTTCCAGGGTCTGCCATTAGTGAGGTGTGTAAGGGTCCTGCTCAGCCACTTACACACTCCCAAATAAAAATAGCAGCCCCCAGTGGTTAAAGTAAAAATTAAAAAAATAATAAAGTTGTACATTTAATTTTAAATTAAAAATAATTGATTATATAATCAATAATTATTAATACAAAATTAAAAATCACGGCACCTTCCATTTAATCCATTGAGAATCTGTGGTTAGACTTGAAGATTGCTGTTCACCTGAAGGAACCATCTAACTTGAAGGTGCTTCAGCAGTTTTGCCTTGAGGAATGGGCAAAAATCTCAGTGGCAAAATGTGGAAGCTCATATAGACTGATCCAAAGCAGCTCACAGATGTAATTGCCGCAAAAGGAGGCTCTACAAAGTACTGACTTTAGTGGGGTGAATAGCTAGGCACACTGAACTTTTCAGCTATTTTATCCTATTTCTTGTTTGCTTAACAATAAAAAGAAAACCAAATGTTCACAGTTGTAAGTGTAGCGCTTCCCACGGCTGTGGGGCGCCGGGACATGGCATAGCTTGCCTAGCTAGCCAATGCTCCCACGCCGCCAGTCCACGACGACGTGAGGCATGGGTCCCAGATGATGAGAATGTGGACCCACTGGACCACGGAGGGAGACCCGGGCCTGCCCGGACTAGGGAAGGGCAGCGACCGGGATCCGTGGCAGCTGAGCATGTGGGCAAGGTGGCGACCTGCAGGACTAGACAACACCGCACAACTTCAGGTAAGAAGAAACATAAAGTTTACTTAAAGAAACACAGTACATAAAACAGAACATAAGACCGGGCTCCCGATTCCGCACATCAGAGAAGGGTACACGACTCAGGCTCACAGACGAGTGCTGGAGGACATCACGGGTAGATGCAGTCCAGGGTTATCTGGCACGGGCATACTTGGACGGCCTCTCTCTCAGGCCTTAGGCGTAGCACAGGCTCAGCAGGAGAACATCAGACACCGACCTCAGACAGACTTCAGACGATGGCGGGGTCATCACGGGTTGATGAAGTCCAGGATCATCTGGCACGGGCATACTAGTATGGCCTCACTCTCAGGCCTCGGGCGTAGCACAGGCTCAGCAGGAGAACATCAGACACCGGCCCAGGACGAACGTCAGACGATGGCGGGGTCATCACGGGTTGATGAAGTCCAGGGTCATCTGGCACGGGCATACTAGGACGGCCTCTCTCTCAGGCCTCAGGCGTAGCACAGGCTCAGCAGGAGAACATCAGACACCGACCCAGGACAGACGTCATCACAGGGTAGACCAAGGAGGAACCGGCAGAACAGGCAGGTTGTCACGGCAAGTGACCAAGGCAGTCTCTGGGACAGGCAGGTTGTCACAGCAAGTGACCAGGCAGTCTCTGGGACAGGCAGGTTGTCACGGCTAGTGACCAGGCAGTCTCTGGGACAGGCGGGTTGTCACGGCTAGTGACCAGGGCAATCTCTGGGACAGGCGGGTTGTCACGGCAAGTGACCAGGGCAGGCAGGTTGTCACGGCAAGTGACCAGGCAGGCAGGTTGTCACGGCAAGTGACCAGGCAGGCAGGTTGTCACGGCAAGTGACCAGGCAGGCAGGTTGTCACGGCAAGTGACCAGGCAGGCAGGTTGTCACGGCAAGTGACCAGGCAGTCTCTGGGACAGGCAGGTTGTCACGGAAAGTGACCAGGGCAGTCTCTGGGACAGGCAGGTTGTCACGGAAAGTGACCAGGGCAGTCTCTGGGACAGGCAGGTTGTCACGGAAAGTGACCAGGGCAGTCTCTGGGACAGGCAGGTTGTCACGGAAAGTGACCAGGGCAGTCTCTGGGACAGGCAGGTTGTCACGGCAAGTGACCAGGCAGTCTCTGGGACAGGCAGGTTGTCACGGCAAGTGACCAGGCAGTCTCTAGACAGGCAGGTATATACGACCTGATATGGTGGAGCCTCCAGGTAGGCTGCAGTCGGATGGCAGATGATCGCTCCCAGGTGAGCAGGCAAGAGCCGGGGATCTCTGCAGATGATGTCCGAACTTCCGGATGGAGCTGCAGTCGGATGGCAGATGATCGCTCCTAGGTGAGCAGGCAAGAGCCGGGGATCTCTGCAGATGACGTCCGAACCTCTGGAAGGAACTGCAGACGGATGGCAGACAGGCAAGCCGACAGGTAACAGACAGGTAACTGGAATCAGGAGCTGATGGCTGAAACAGAGTTAGACTGCACTGGAACAACAGGAACACGAATTGGATCTCAGAGAGTCAGGAACACAGACAGGAACACGGACTGGGTCTCAGGGAGTCAGGAACACGGACAGGAACATGGATTGAATCACAGGAACACGGACTGGAACACAGGCCTCGGACTCCGGACATCTGGCACCGATCAGCAGGCTCCGGACATCTGGCAATGATCGGCAGGATCCGGACATCAGGCAAGAAGGATAGGATCCGGACATCTGGAAGTGGTCGTCGGACATCGGACATCAGGCCATGGTCATCAGGCATAGGATCCGGACATCTGGCAGCGACCTGAAAAGGAACCCCAGCGGTCTGGTGCAAGCCCCGCCAGGCTCAACGGGAGCTGGCCGGGGATTGCACAGAGGCTGAGCACAGAGTAACAGAAACTCAGCACACAACGGACTCCTCCTTCCAAGATGAACTCAGGTTATATAGCAAGGATTCACAGTCACTGGCACAGGGTTCTGGACACAGCAGGATTTCAGGAACATAACACAGAGGACACAGTTCAGAAAGTCAGGTACAGGATTCGATCTAAGATCAGGGGTTCAGGTAATTAGACACAGCAGGAACAGGCCTGGATATACAGCCTCCAGGAACGGCGATCTGGGTAATCAGCCCCCAGCATAGGCGGAAACACAAGACACAATTCAGACATTCAGGTACCGGGTTTGATCCAGGATCAGGGAACAAGACACAGCAGGAACAGGGAATCAGCTCTCCAGAGCTGATCAACTTCAGAGCAGGAGCTGAACACACAACCACATACGGCTAGGTTCAGGGATTCAGTGTGGATTCAATGTGAAGCTCTGGCAACGCCCACTAGGGCTGAGGAACTTTATATATGAGCTGCTTCACAGCGATAGGCTGGAGCAGTAATTCTAGTAAACACCCAATCCACATAAAAGCAGGACAGGTGTGGGCCGCGCCCCCTATGCAGAGCCAGACAGCACAACACAGAGGGAACCCAACAATGGCTGCTGCCAACCACGCAGTAAGTCATGCACCACTGCAGAGGACTTTGCAAGCTACGGACGGCTTTCACAGCAAGTCAAGAACCGCACATGCGGGCGGTCATGCAAAGCAGCGGAGCCACTCACGCAAGTACGGGTACGCAGCAGAGCCGGGAACTGAGCAGCATCCATATAGGTAACAGACAACAGTATCCCAGCTGGTTAGGGGGAAAGGAGCAAAAGGGTTAATGCAAAAAACATACAAAGTAACGCTGCAAAACAAAGTACAGACAATACCAGCGTTACAGTATCCCCCTCCTCAGGCCCCCTCTTCTGAAGACCCAAGTAAAAAAAAATTCCCCAGAAAAATTCACTTGGGTTTGGCGGTAAGTCCCATAGTTCACAATATGGCAGCAGAGTTAATAGCTCGAAAAGTCCGAACCGCTGACCAAGCGGGGAATCGAGCCATCTAGTCCACTTACCCTGTGGGGACCAAGTAGTCTAGTTCACACATCAGGTGGAGCTTGGAGAAAGTCCTGCAGACCGCACATGCTCAGCGGAGTCCATGGCCAGAGCTTACTGTAGCGCTTCCCACGGCTGTGGGGCGCCGGGACATGGCATAGCTTGCCTAGCTAGCCAATGCTCCCACGCCGCCAGTCCACGACGACGTGAGGCATGGGTCCCAGATGATGAGAATGTGGACCCACTGGACCACGGAGGGAGACCCGGGCCTGCCCGGACTAGGGAAGGGCAGCGACCGGGATCCGTGGCAGCTGAGCATGTGGGCAAGGTGGCGACCTGCAGGACTAGACAACACCGCACAACTTCAGGTAAGAAGAAACATAAAGTTTACTTAAAGAAACACAGTACATAAAACAGAACATAAGACCGGGCTCCCGATTCCGCACATCAGAGAAGGGTACACGACTCAGGCTCACAGACGAGTGCTGGAGGACATCACGGGTAGATGCAGTCCAGGGTTATCTGGCACGGGCATACTTGGACGGCCTCTCTCTCAGGCCTTAGGCGTAGCACAGGCTCAGCAGGAGAACATCAGACACCGACCTCAGACAGACTTCAGACGATGGCGGGGTCATCACGGGTTGATGAAGTCCAGGATCATCTGGCACGGGCATACTAGTATGGCCTCACTCTCAGGCCTCGGGCGTAGCACAGGCTCAGCAGGAGAACATCAGACACCGGCCCAGGACGAACGTCAGACGATGGCGGGGTCATCACGGGTTGATGAAGTCCAGGGTCATCTGGCACGGGCATACTAGGACGGCCTCTCTCTCAGGCCTCAGGCGTAGCACAGGCTCAGCAGGAGAACATCAGACACCGACCCAGGACAGACGTCATCACAGGGTAGACCAAGGAGGAACCGGCAGAACAGGCAGGTTGTCACGGCAAGTGACCAAGGCAGTCTCTGGGACAGGCAGGTTGTCACAGCAAGTGACCAGGCAGTCTCTGGGACAGGCAGGTTGTCACGGCTAGTGACCAGGCAGTCTCTGGGACAGGCGGGTTGTCACGGCTAGTGACCAGGGCAATCTCTGGGACAGGCGGGTTGTCACGGCAAGTGACCAGGGCAGGCAGGTTGTCACGGCAAGTGACCAGGCAGGCAGGTTGTCACGGCAAGTGACCAGGCAGGCAGGTTGTCACGGCAAGTGACCAGGCAGGCAGGTTGTCACGGCAAGTGACCAGGCAGGCAGGTTGTCACGGCAAGTGACCAGGCAGTCTCTGGGACAGGCAGGTTGTCACGGAAAGTGACCAGGGCAGTCTCTGGGACAGGCAGGTTGTCACGGAAAGTGACCAGGGCAGTCTCTGGGACAGGCAGGTTGTCACGGAAAGTGACCAGGGCAGTCTCTGGGACAGGCAGGTTGTCACGGAAAGTGACCAGGGCAGTCTCTGGGACAGGCAGGTTGTCACGGCAAGTGACCAGGCAGTCTCTGGGACAGGCAGGTTGTCACGGCAAGTGACCAGGCAGTCTCTAGACAGGCAGGTATATACGACCTGATATGGTGGAGCCTCCAGGTAGGCTGCAGTCGGATGGCAGATGATCGCTCCCAGGTGAGCAGGCAAGAGCCGGGGATCTCTGCAGATGATGTCCGAACTTCCGGATGGAGCTGCAGTCGGATGGCAGATGATCGCTCCTAGGTGAGCAGGCAAGAGCCGGGGATCTCTGCAGATGACGTCCGAACCTCTGGAAGGAACTGCAGACGGATGGCAGACAGGCAAGCCGACAGGTAACAGACAGGTAACTGGAATCAGGAGCTGATGGCTGAAACAGAGTTAGACTGCACTGGAACAACAGGAACACGAATTGGATCTCAGAGAGTCAGGAACACAGACAGGAACACGGACTGGGTCTCAGGGAGTCAGGAACACGGACAGGAACATGGATTGAATCACAGGAACACGGACTGGAACACAGGCCTCGGACTCCGGACATCTGGCACCGATCAGCAGGCTCCGGACATCTGGCAATGATCGGCAGGATCCGGACATCAGGCAAGAAGGATAGGATCCGGACATCTGGAAGTGGTCGTCGGACATCGGACATCAGGCCATGGTCATCAGGCATAGGATCCGGACATCTGGCAGCGACCTGAAAAGGAACCCCAGCGGTCTGGTGCAAGCCCCGCCAGGCTCAACGGGAGCTGGCCGGGGATTGCACAGAGGCTGAGCACAGAGTAACAGAAACTCAGCACACAACGGACTCCTCCTTCCAAGATGAACTCAGGTTATATAGCAAGGATTCACAGTCACTGGCACAGGGTTCTGGACACAGCAGGATTTCAGGAACATAACACAGAGGACACAGTTCAGAAAGTCAGGTACAGGATTCGATCTAAGATCAGGGGTTCAGGTAATTAGACACAGCAGGAACAGGCCTGGATATACAGCCTCCAGGAACGGCGATCTGGGTAATCAGCCCCCAGCATAGGCGGAAACACAAGACACAATTCAGACATTCAGGTACCGGGTTTGATCCAGGATCAGGGAACAAGACACAGCAGGAACAGGGAATCAGCTCTCCAGAGCTGATCAACTTCAGAGCAGGAGCTGAACACACAACCACATACGGCTAGGTTCAGGGATTCAGTGTGGATTCAATGTGAAGCTCTGGCAACGCCCACTAGGGCTGAGGAACTTTATATATGAGCTGCTTCACAGCGATAGGCTGGAGCAGTAATTCTAGTAAACACCCAATCCACATAAAAGCAGGACAGGTGTGGGCCGCGCCCCCTATGCAGAGCCAGACAGCACAACACAGAGGGAACCCAACAATGGCTGCTGCCAACCACGCAGTAAGTCATGCACCACTGCAGAGGACTTTGCAAGCTACGGACAGCTTTCACAGCAAGTCAAGAACCGCACATGCGGGCGGTCATGCAAAGCAGCGGAGCCACTCACGCAAGTACGGGTACGCAGCAGAGCCGGGAACTGAGCAGCATCCATATAGGTAACAGACAACAGTATCCCAGCTGGTTAGGGGGAAAGGAGCAAAAGGGTTAATGCAAAAAACATACAAAGTAACGCTGCAAAACAAAGTACAGACAATACCAGCGTTACAGTAAGCATGTTCTTTACGTTAAATGATGCAAATCCTCAAAAAAATTGTGAAATTCCGGGTTGTGAGGTAGCAAAACACAAAAAATGCCAATGTGGGTGATGGGAGTGAATACTTTCACAAGTCACTGTAAATGCTGTCTGCAGAACATTGCCAATAATGTTATGAAAATGTCAATCTGAGCATGGTATAAAAAATACTGCACGTCCTATAACTATAGCAAGCTCACAACAGTAGAATAAAAAGCAGTCTCTCTAGTGCCCTTTATAGGTAGCTGCTTTATACGTGAATGTTAAACCTTTCATGAAACCTCAAAACATGAGTTGAATCTCGGAAAGACGAATTACCACCTTTTAAGAGGTATGGTATCTCACACAACCAGAACCCTACACCGTAGCGCAGAGGCGTAGCTAGGGGTTCAGCTCAGGGGGGGCGAAACATCTGAGTGGGCCCCTAACATGCGGACATATCATTGGTGCAACCTGCATGGCTGCACATGGGCACAAGAAGTAAGGGGGTCCATTTCTACCTCCAAAAAAGGTGCAAATTTGCATTTTTAGGGGCTCTTGGGCTGCAAAGGGATCATATATTGTTCTTGCACAGGGCCCTTTCTGCCTGTGGCCCCTAACCAGGTAATCAGGATTATAACTATGGTGGTATAGGGGAACCTCAGGAGATGACCCCACTGTTATTGAAAATAAAAGTCTATACAAAGACCAGCATTGATATTACCGCCTTATGGTGACATATAGTGGTAGATACCAGTCCTGCAGGACATATAGAGATTACTGCACAGTTATAGATGGTGACTTACAGAGGACGTTCTTTCTGGTGGAGTCATTCACTTTTCTATCTGGCCCAGACCGACATCAACAGAAGCATACAGTCTAGATCACGTGAGGTCATTATTTGTCACGCTGTATAGCAGATATATATATGTGATGACAGTAATCTATATCAAAAGGGCAACATACTATATAACATACGCATAGATATATGATAACATAGAATTACCTGACAGAATGTCCAGTGGGTCAATATGGAATCCGTTATACGCTGTCTCCGGCTAGAGGGTGACCGGGGTCTATGCTGACCCTAAACTGGGGTCCTAACTAATCCCTCTACCTGGAGGTACTGTTAAAGGTACAGAGGTCCAGGCCACCAGCGTAAACCCTGTCTCCTATCAATCCCTGCCAACTGTAATCTAGTCCTAAGAAGGACCCGGATTACCACCAAAGGGAATGAACAGGTAACGGTTAATGAACAGAAAGACATACAAGAAAGACAGGGAATAAAGTAAATAAAGTCTTACATACAACACTCACACACAGTAGGAACACCTAAGGTCTCAGAGATAAACTATAAGCTGTAAGAGTAAAAACCACTAAGGAGCTCTTAGCTTAAGTATTCTCAGAACCGATCCAGTCTGCTAGACTACATGAATGCTTTCACCGGCGTCTAACACCCAGACTGGCAGGAATATAAAGGAAACTAATTAGAACATAATCAAAAGCAGCCGGGCGAGGCTGGACCTAGTCTTAGCAAAGAGCTAGGTAAAATTAACTCTCTCATTACCAAACACAAAGAAACAACAACTCAGCTGTGAGAAGTCAGAATGTGCAATCGCGACGATCTTCGTGGCGATGCACCCATGACAGTACCCCCCCTTCTACGAGGGGCCTCCGGACCCTCATGACCAGGTCTGTCCGGGTAAGTTGTGTGAAGGGTCCGAACCAATCGATCTGCGTTAACATCAGACGCAGGGACCCACGTCCTCTCCTCAGGACCATACTCCCTCCAATGAACTAAGTACTGAGGGGATCGGCGACTGAGACGTGAGTCAATGATTTTCCACCCATGAAATTCCACGTTATCATTGATCACCACTGAAGGAGTAGGTAGAGGTGACGGTATGACTGGTGCCACATACTTTTTAAGTAATGACTTGTGAAACACATTATGAATTTTAAACGTAGGAGGGAGGTCCAGACGAAATGCCACAGGATTAATTATGGAACTGATCCTGTACGGCCCGATGAATCTGGGACCCAACCTCCAGGAGGAAACTTTAAGTTTTATATTCCTGGTAGACAACCAAACCAGATCGTTTACCTTCAGATCTAGACCAGAAACTCTCCTCCTATCAGCCATCCGTTTGTAACGGTTCCCCGTAACCTTCCGTCTTAACCGATCTGGAACTATCAGTCTCCCTGGAAGTCCCACAGGGGCGTCCCCCTGAGCCCCCAATACCTCCCCCTCAAGCTCAGAGCATACAGCTGACACTACAACTCCCTCCTGAGGAATAGGAACCGGATCATCCGTCTTCCCGGCCCCTGGAAAGTACGAGATAAGGCATCAGGAAGCAACTTTATTGAGCAGTCATATGCGCGATGAGGAGGTAACTCTTTACACCCCTCCTCTGAGAACATCTCCCCAAAGTCCTCCAGATAAGGAGGCAAAGTCCTAGGCACAACCGCACCGATGACCGTGCTCATGCAGTTATTCTTGCAAAATTCACTCCACTGGCTTATCTCTCTGGATTGCCAATCAATCACTGGGTTATGTTTAGCCAACCAAGGAAGTCCCAACACAATAGGAGTAGGTAGACCCTCCAACACATAACAAGACAATTGCTCTTTATGTATTGCCCCTACTCGAAGGTCTATGTTATGAACAGCTTGTACCAAGCTACCTTGACCGAGAGGTCTGGAATCAATAGAGACTATAGGGACCGGTTTGGCCAATACACTCAGTTGCATACCATGCACCTGGGCAAACCGAGCGTCCACCAGATTAGCCCCGGACCCACTATCAAGAAAAACAGAAATCCTCTCAGTTCTAGTACCAATCACCACCTCCGCAGGCACGAGAAACTGAGAGGGATTTGGGGACGAAATACACACTCCCAGGTTAACTCCATTGCTCAAAGAGGCCCGGGATGGACACCCCCCAACAAAATGTCCCTCTCTCCCGCAAAAGAAACACCTTCTAGTCTTGCGGCGCACCGCCGATTCCCTCCTACAAAATGATGTCCCTCCCAACTGCATGGGTTCCTCAGAACAGACCAGGGAACCTCAGTATAAGGGACTTTAGTAGTAGGTGGAGTCATCACGGGGGGCGGAGTTACCTCGCGTCTTCCCCGAAGTCGTCTATCAATGCGAATAGCGAGGGCCATAGCAGCCTCCAGTGATGGAGGAGAATCATACTGAGCCAAAACATCTTTTAATTTGTCAGACAACCCTTGACAAAACTGGCTCCTAAGGGCTGGGTCATTCCACTGAGTATCTGTTGCCCATCTACGGAACTCAGAAGAATATTCCTCCGCTGGACGATTTCCCTGTCGTATTTTACGTAACCTTGTTTCAGCAAGGGAGACTCGATCCGGATCATCATATACCAGACCCAGGGCAGTAAAAAATCGATCCACTGACTAGAGATCTGGGGAGCCTGGAGGAATAGAGAACGCCCAAGATTGAGGGTCCCCTTGTAAGAGCGAGATAACAATTCCCACCCCCTGCTCTTCACTCCCAGATGACCGAGGCAGCAGCCGAAAGTACAATTTACATGCCTCCCGGAAGGTAAAAAATTTGTCCCGCCCACCAGTGAACCTGTCCGGGAGAGCAACCTTAGGTTCAGATCTGGTTTGCTCCGGGGGGGACAAAACCTTGGACTTAATGTCTGCAAACTCCATGGACAACCTCTGCAACTGCCGGGCCAGCTGGGCTACTGGATCCATGACAGTTGGGGAGAATCTTCAGTAGGGCCGGTGAAAATGTCACGCTGTATAGCAGATATATATATGTGATGACAGTAATCTATATCAAAAGGGCAACATACTATATAACATACGCATAGATATATAACATAGAATTACCTGACAGAATGTCCAGTGGGTCAATATGGAATCCGTTATACGCTGTCTCTGGCTAGAGGGTGACCGGGGTCTATGCTGACCCTAAACTGGGGTCCTAACTAATCCCTCTACCTGGAGGTACTGTTAAAGGTACAGAGGTCCAGGCCACCAGCGTAAACCCTGTCTCCTATCAATCCCTGCCAACTGTAATCTAGTCCTAAGAAGGACCCGGATTACCACCAAAGGGAATGAACAGGTAACGGTTAATGAACAGAAAGACATACAAGAAAGACAGGGAATAAAGTAAATAAAGTCTTACATACAACACTCACACACAGTAGGAACACCTAAGGTCTCAGAGATAAACTATAAGCTGTAAGAGTAAAAACCACTAAGGAGCTCTTAGCTTAAGTATTCTCAGAACCGATCCAGTCTGCTAGACTACATGAATGCTTTCACCGGCGTCTAACACCCAGACTGGCAGGAATATAAAGGAAACTAATTAGAACATAATCAAAGGCAGCCGGGCGAGGCTGGACCTAGTCTTAGCAAAGAGCTAGGTAAAATTAACTCTCTCATTACCAAACACAAAGAAACAACAACTCAGCTGTGAGAAGTCAGAATGTGCAATCGCGACGATCTTTGTGGCGATGCACCCATGACATTATTGCCCTCTACTCTTCTTTGGTCAGACCTCATCTGGAATACTGTGTCCAGTTTGGGCACCACATTTAAAAAAGACATCAACAAACTGGAGCAAGTTCAGAGAAGAGCCACCAGAATGGTGACTGGTCTGCAAACCATGTCCTATGAGGAACGGTTGCAGGATTTGGGAATGTTTAGCTTGCAAAAAAGAAGACTGAGAGGAGACTTAATAGCTGTCTACAAATATCTCAAGGGCTGTCACATTGTAGAAGGATCATCTTTATTCTCATTTGCACAAGGAAAGACTAGAAGCAATGGGATGAAACTGAATGGGAGGAGACACAGATTAGATATTAGAAAAAACTTTTTGACAGTTAGGGTGATCAATGAGTGGAACAGGCTGCCACAAGAGGTGGTGAGTTCTCCTTCAATGGAAGTCTTCAAACAGAGGCTGGATAGACATCTGTCTGGGATGATTTAGAGAATCCTGCTTTGAGCAGGGGGTTGGACCAGAAGGCCCAGGAGGTCCCTCCAACTCTACCATTCTATGATTCTATGATTCTATGTCAACTTCTCCAGCCAGGACTCATCTGCAAAAATTACAACACAGACACATCTGTCTTCTCACATTTCCAGCACCGTTCACATGTAGAATCATGAAATCCTAGAATGATAGAGTTGGAAGGGACCTCCAGGGTCATCTGGTCCAACCCTCTGCTCAATGCAGGAGTCACTAAACCATCCCAGACAGATGTCTGTCCAGCCTCTGTGTGAAGACTTCCATTGAAGGAGAACTCACTACCTCTCGTGGCAGCTTGTTCCACTCACTGATCACCCTCACTGTCAAAAAGTGTTTTCTAATATCTAATGTGTATCTTCTCCCCTTCAGTTTCATCCCATTACGTCTCCTGTTTTCATGTGCAAATGTATTCCCAACCTGCACAAACTCCTCATCCTGCCAATACCCCAATACTGAGCCACTGCTGCCGTGTCCCTATTACTGCACCTGCTGTGTGGCACAAAAACAGAGATCCTCTTCCTGGCTCACATAGTAATGCCACCACTGCCCCTTACATTGTAATAATGTCTCCTGTGTGCTCTCCAAATGGTAAAATTGCCCCCTAGAAAATATTAATTTCCTGTACATGTGCCCTCCACATTTTGTCCCTAGAAAGTAATAATACTCCATGTGCAACTTTGATGGTCACAATACTGAGAGCCCCTATAACAATAATGTTTAAGTGCCCACTTAACATTTAATAATGTCCACTGAGTTCCCTGTTATGTTTGGGTAGCTGAGGAGAACAAGCAAAAACGGCAATACACCAGAGGCTGGAACCTATTGGATTGCAGTAAGCTGAACTAACCACACAATTAGAGGTAGCCGTGGAGCGTTCCTACGTTGATCCTAGACGCCTCGTCACAGCCTGAGAGATAACTAAACCAAAAAGCAGAAAGATGAAAGCTATCTGCCCCGAAGCAGATCCCAAAGAAAATAGGAAGCCCCCAAACATGTAATGGCGGTTAGACAAGAAGAAGCACGGACACAGACAGAAAATAGAATGAGTAAACGCTGGGCCCAATCTGTCTAGACAGAAAAGTACAGGAAAGGATACTCACTGCAATCCAAAAAAACCCCTAAAAAATACCAACTCTACTGATTGCAAAATCACCTGAGATCACACGACCTCTACCACCTAAATCAGTTCTCTGGTGTAACAAAACTAAGCCGCAGCCACTGAAAAAACAGGAAAAAGCAAATGAACAAACAACAGTGGCTCCAGATAAACTGAGAGGAGCACAAGCCCCCGGAGGGGACCTGGCTGACCTCCACAGAAGTGCAGGGAACAATGCAAAAAGCAAGCACAAAAATAAAAGCAGAAAATATCTTATCTGATAGCAGAAGATGCAGGCAAGACTCAGCAAGCTTCCAAATGAACCAGGAACCACAATTGAGACAAGAACAATTGATCACCGGCAACCATCATGGGAGGGAACCTCCCTTATATCAGACCAGTCCATGATCCCAGATTGCCATTCCCCGCTAAAAGGTTCAGTACTGTCTATAACCACCAGAGGGAGCCTCTGCTCAGAAACCATCTCTAGCACATTCATAACAATACCCCCCCTTGAGGAGGGGTCACCGAACCCTCACTTGTGCAACCAGGTCGATCAGGATGAGCTCGGTGATAGGCACGGATCAGTCTCCTAGCATGGATGTCCGAAGCAAACACCCAAGAATTGTCCTCCTGACCATAACCTCTCCACTTAACCAAATACTGGAGTTTCTGTCTAGAAAAACGAGAATCCAATATTTTCTCAACCACATACTCCAGATTGCCCTCAACCAAAACAGGGTCAGGAGGCGCAGCCATAGGAACCACTGGCTCGAAAAACCTTTTTAATAAGGACTTGTGGAACACGTTATGGATCTTAAATGTCCCTGGAAGAAGCAAACGGAAGGAAACAGGATTAAGAATCTCCATGATCTTATAAGGTCCAATGAACCTAGGCTTAAACTTTGGAGATGCAACCCTCATAGGGATATTTCTTGAGGACAACCAGACCAAGTCCCCCACTTTAAACCGAGGACCATCAGTCCTATGCCGGTTGGCAAACCGTTGGGCCTTCTCCTGAGAGACAACCTCTCCTCTACCTGGTCCCAAATCTGCTGCATTCGCTCCACAACAGAGTCAACACCCGGACAGACAGAAGCCTCCGCCTGTCCCGAAGAAAATCGAGGGTGAAACCCAAAATTGCAGAAAAATGGAGACATCAAGGTGGCAGAGCTAGCCCTATTATTAAGAGCAAACTCAGCCAAAGGCAAAAAAGAGACCCAGTCATCTTGATCAGCAGACACAAAACATCTCAAATAAGTCTCCAAGGTCTGGTTTGTTCTCTCGGTTTGTCCATTGGTCTGAGGATGAAAAGCAGAGGAGAAAGATAATTGAACACCAAGTTTAGAACAAAATGTCCTCCAAAATCTGGAAACAAACTGGACTCCTCTGTCAAACACAATGTTCTCCGGAATGCCATGTAACCGAACCACGTGCTGAAGGAACAAAGCCACCAATTCGGAGGAGGAAGGCAACTTAGGTAATGGCACAAGATGTATCATCTTGGAAAACCTATCACAGATTACCCAGATAACGGTCATTCTCTGAGAAACAGGGAGGTCGGAAATAAAATACATAGAGATATGGGTCCATGGCCTCATGGGCACAGGTAATGGCATTAACAAACCACGAGAGCGAGAGCAAGGCTTGGAGCGAGAGCAAGTCCCACAGGATTGCACAAATTCCCTGACGTCACGAGACAGAGTAGGCCACCAAAAGGACCAACTCACCTAGTCTCTGGTACCAAAAATCCCGGGATGACCAGCCAACACGGAACAATGAATCTCAGACATCACACTCTTCTTCCACTGGTCTGGGACAAACAATTTCCCAATAGGGCAGCGCTCAGGTTTATCCTCCTGACACCATTCCAGAGCCAGTCTCAAATTGATGGCGGAAAGAACTACACCCTCTTTCAAAATAACAGTAGGATCAGATAACTCAGGAGAGTCCGCAAAGAAACTCCTCGAGAGGGCATCCGCCTTAACATTCTTAGTGCCAGGAAGAAAAGAAACCACAAAATTAAAACGTGTGAAAAACAAGGCCCACCTGGCCTGTCTAGGATTAAGTCGCTTGGCTGATTCGAGATAAACCAGATTCTTATGGTCCGTGAGGACACCACCTGATGTTTGGCTCCTTCCAGCCAATGTCTCCACTCTTCAAAGGCCCACTTCATGGCCAATAACTCCCGATTACCCACGTCATAATTACGTTCAGTGGAGAAAATTTTGAGAGAAAAAGGCACAAGGGTTACTGTTAGAGGTCTCTGGATCTCTTTGGGACAAAACGGCACCTGCCCCAATTTCAGAGGCATCAACCTCCACCTGAAACGGTAGAGAAACATCAGGCTGCCGTAGAACAGGAGCAGAAGTGAATCTCTGCTTAAGTTCCTGAAACGCAGAGACTGCCTCAGGAGGCCAATTCACCACATCAGAACCCTTTTTGGTCATAATCAGTCAATGGTTTAACAATACCGGAGAAATTACCAATAAATTTACGATAAAAATTGGCAAAACCCAAAAATCTATGAAGAGCCTTAATGAAGTAGGTTGGACCCAATCACAGATGGCTTGAACCTTGACCGGGTCCATTTCAATAACAGACGGAGACAAAATGAATCCCAGAAATGAGACCTTCTGTACGCCAAAAAGACACTTTGATCCCTTCACATACAGTGCATTCTCTCTCAAAATCTGGAACACAGTCCGAACATGTTTCACATGAGAGTCCCAGTCATTGGAAAAAATCAAGATATCATCCAAATAAACAATCAGAAATTTATCCACAAAATCCCTGAAAATATCATTCATGAAGGATTGGAAGACGGAAGGAGCATTAGTGAGCCCAAAGGGCATCACTAGGTACTCAAAATGCCCCTCTGGGGTATTAAACGCCGTCTTCCATTCATCCCCGTGCTTAATGCGAATAAGGTTATACGCCCCCCTGAGGTCAAGCTTGGTAAACCAACTAGCACTTTTCACCCTGGAAAACAGGTCAGAAATCAAGGGTAACGGATATTGATACTTCACAGTGATCTTATTCAAGAGACGATAATCAATACACGGCCTCAATGAACCATCCTTTTGGCCACAAAGAAAAAACCGGCACCCAAGGGTGAGAGGTCTTAGACCTTCTCAATGACTCCTTGATATAAGATCGCATAGCATCGTGTTCAGGTACAGACAAGTTAAAAAGGCGACCTTTAGGAAATTTACCACATGTCACTAATTCAATAGCGCAATCTAGCTCCTGTGAGGGGGCAAGGATGCAGATTTACTTTCACTTAAATACATCCGAAAAATCAGTCAAAAAGTCAGGAACATCCTGAGATTGGGAGAGGCAGAAAAACAGGAGTGTCGGCATTAACACATTGGCAGCCCCAACTGGTCACAGACACAGATTTCCAATCCAAAACAGGATTATGAGACTGTAACCAAGGGAAACCTAGTACAATAATGTCATGCAGATTATACAGCACCAGAAATTTGCAACTCTCCTGATGATCTGGTTCAACCCTCATTATCACCTGAGTAGAAAATGGGGTTTATTCTCCGCCAAAGGGGTAGAATCAATGCCCAGTAGGGGAATAGACTTCCGCAGGGGTATCATGGGAAACCCACAACGTTTGGCAAAGTCAAAATCCATCAGGTTAATAGCTGCTCCTGAATCAACAAAAGCCTGAGCAGAAAATGTGGACAGGAGCAAATCAGGGTAACAGTCAACAGAAATTTAGTCTGAACACTACCAAGACAACTGAGCGTGCAAAACGTCTTCCCGCTTAGGACAGACTGAAATAGCATGAGAGGCGTCACCACAGTAGAAACATAACCCATTGCGCTTTCGAAACTCATGACGCTGTGCCCCAGAATTCACTCCATCACACTGCATGGGCTCAGAAGCTGGCTCACAAGGCAACACTATCTCACGCATACCTCTGCGCTCACGCAAACGTCTGTCAATTTGAATAGCCAATGACATAGAATCATTGAGACCAGAGGGAGCAGGGAATCCCACCATAACATCCTTTACATTCTCTGACAGCCCTTCCGAAAAAGGGCTGCCAAAGCATCATCATTCCATTTGGTCAGGACTGCCCACTTTCGGAATTTCTGACAGTACAACTCAGCGTCTTCAAGACCCTGATTTAATGCCAACAAGGTTTTTTCAGCTTGATCAGTGACATTAGGTTCATCGTACAATAACCCCAGAGCCAGAAAAAATGCATCAATATCATTCAAAACAGGATCCCCAGGTGTCAGGGAAAAAGCCCAATCCTGAGGATCGCCGCGCAGGAGAGAGATGACAATTTGAACCTGCTGTGCTGCGTTCCCTGAGGACTTAGGCTTTAAGGCAAAAAACAACTTACAGTTATTTTTGAAATTCAGAAATTTAGCCCGATCCCCCAAAAACAAATCTGGCATGGGAATCTAGTTCCAACCGGCAATTCAGCAGATAGGTAGCAATACTCGACCTCAGTGGAGCTGATCACACGCCAGGACAACTGTGCAAGTCATTGAGGAAAAAAGTCTCCTAGACCTGAGAAAAAGGGAAAAAATTGCAACAATACAGGGAAAAAATCTCTGACAACTCTGAAACTTTTGTTTCTTTCACATCTTGTTTTCCTTCCTGTGAGTACCATAAAATTTTTCAGTTTGTGGCGTGATATGTTATGATTTGGTAGCTGAGGAATAATGCAGAGGGAACCTCGGGTCACTCTCCGGAGGGCCTGCCTCTCACAGCCTGTGTTTGTATTTGATTTTTAGTGAGTTCTGAGCAAGGCTCTTTGGTGGTTACAAGCGTACTATAGTGAGGATGTGGGAATCAGGTGTTATGATTGGTTTTTTAGGGATCTTTCCATCAGGGTTGCCGTGATCATTGTTCTGGTCTGAATCCTTCTTTTCAGTTTCCCTTGTACCTGCTGTGTCGTGTCTGCATCTCCTGCTATCAGATAGACAATTTCTTATTTTTTTTTTTGCTTGCATGTTCCTTTTCTTATCTTTAGTGTAGTTGTTTCCTCAGGCTGACGGGCGTTAACCATGAGAACGTAGGTCCTCTGTGGGTTTTCCAGTAACCATCCTAATTCATATGCTTTGTATCTTCACTTTTTTTTACCTGCACTCCTCAGCTACCGACATAACAGTATCACCGGCCATAAAAATTGTATGGTATCACAGAAGGAAAAAATATTTTGAAGGAAGAAAAGTTGTCAGAGATATTTTTCTGTTTGTTGCATTTTTTTTTTTTTCCTCTGTATCTCTGGGTGCTGGGGAGGATCTTTTCTCCCAATGGAGTTTGCACAGTTGTCTGGCCGTGTGGATCAGCTTGCCACTGAGGTTCAGAGTATTGCTGCATATCTTGCTAGGTTGCCTGTTGTGGAACCTAGGATCCCCATGCCAGATTTGTTTTTAGGGGATCGAGCTAAGTTTCAGAATTTCAAAATAATTGTAAATTGTTTTTGCCTTAAAATCTAAGTCCTCAGGAAACGCAGCGCAGCAGGTTCAAATTGTCATCTCTCTCCTGCGCGGCGATCCTCAGGATTGGGCTTTTTCCCTGACACCTGGGGATCCTGTTTTGAGTGATGTTGATGCATTTTTTCAGGCTTTGGGGTTATTGTACGATGAGCCTAATGTCACTGATCAAGCTGAAAAAGCCTTGTTGGCATTAAATCAGGGGCTTGATGACGCTGAGTTATACTGTCAGAGATTCCGTAGGTGGGCAGTCCTGACCAAATGGAATGACGACGCTTTGGCGGCCTTTTCCGGAAGGGTCTGTCGGATAATGTAAAGGATGTTATGGTGGGATTCCCTGTCCCCTCTGGTCTCAATGATTCTATGTCATTAGCGATTCAAATTGACAGACGTTTGCGTGAGCGGAGAAGTATGCGTGGAGTGGTGTTGCCTTGTGAGCCAGCTGCTGAGCCCATGCAGTGTGATGGAGTGGTGTCTGGGGCACAGCGTCATGAGTTTCGAAAGCGCAATGGGTTATGTTTCTACTGTGGTGATGCCTCTCATGCTATTTCAGTCTGCCCTAAGCGGGGAAGACGTTTTGCACGCTCAGTTGTCTTGGGTAGTGTTCAGACTAAGTTTTTATTAACTGTCACTCTGATATGCTCTCTGTCCTCATTTTCTGCTCAGGCTTTCGTTGATTCTGGAGCAGCTATTAACCTGATGGATTATGATTTTGCTAAACGTTGTGGATTTCCCTTGATACCCCTACAGAAGTCTATTCCCTACTGGGGATCGATTCTACCCTTTGGCTGAGAATAAACCCCAGTTTTCTACTCAGGTGATAATGAGGGTTGAACCTGATCACCAGGAGTGCTGCAAATTTTTGGTTCTATATAATCTGCATGACATTATCGTGCTGGGTTTCCCTTGGTTACAGTCTCATAATCCTGTTTTGGATTGGAAATCTGTGTCTGTAACCAGTTGGGGCTGCCAATGTGTTAATACCAACACTCCTGTTTTTTCTGCCTCCCCCCAGGCTGAGGATGTTCCTGACTTTTTGTTTGATTTTTCTGATGTGTTTAGCGAAAGTAAATCTGCATCCTTACCTCCCCATAGGAGCTATGACTGCGCTATTGAATTAGTGCCAGGTAGTAAATTCCCTAAGGGTCGCCTTTTTAACTTGTCTGTACCTGAACATGACGCTATGCGGTCTTATATCAAGGAATCATTGGAGAAGGGTCATATCAGACCATCCTCTTCACCCTTAGGTGCCGGTTTTTTTCTTTGTGGCCAAAAAAGATGGTTCATTAAGGCCGTGTATTGATTATCGTCTCTTGAACAATATTACTGTGAAATATCAATACCCGTTACCCTTGATTTCTGACCTGTTTTCCAGGGTGAAAAACGCTACTTGGTTTACCAAGCTTGACCTCAGGGGGGCGTATAACCTTATTCGCATTAAGCACGGGGATGAATGGAAGACGGCATTTAACACCCTGAAGGGCATTTTGAGTACCTTGTGATGCCCTTTGGGCTCACTAATGCTCCTTCCGTCTTCCAGTCCTTCATGAATGACATTTTCAGGGATTTTGTGGACAAGTTTCTGATTGTTTATTTGGATGATATCTTGATTTTTTCTAATGACTGGGACTCTCATGTGAAACATGTTCGAACTGTATTCCAGATTTTGAGAGAGAATGCTCTGTATGTGAAGGGATCAAAGTGTCTTTTTGGCGTACAGAAGATCTCATTTCTGGGATTCATTTGTCCCCATCTGTTATTGAAATGGACCCGGTCAAGGTTCAGGCCATCTGTGATTGGGTCCAACCTACTTCATTAAAGGCTCTTCAGAGATTTTTGGGTTTTGCCAATTTTTATCGTAAATTTATTGGTAATTTCTCTGTTATTGTTAAACCATTAACTGATTTGACCAGAAAGGGTTCTGATGTGGTGAATTGGCCTCCTGAGGCAGTCTCTGCGTTTCAGGAACTTAAGCAGAGATTCACTTCTGCTCCTGTTCTACGGCAGCCTGATGTTTCTCTGCCATTTCAGGTGGAGGTTGATGCCTCTGAAATTGGGGCAGGTGCCGTTTTGTCCCAAAAAGATCCAGAGACCTCTAAAAGTAACCCTTGTGCCTTTTTCTCTCGAAAATTTTCTCCTACTGAACGTAATTATGACGTGGGTAATCGGGAGTTATTGGCCATGAAGTGGGCTTTTGAAGAGTGGAGACATTGGCTGGAGGGAGCCAAACATCAGGTGGTGGTCCTTACGGACCATAAGAATCTGGTCTATCTGGAATCTGCCAAGCGACTCAATCCTAGACAGGCCAGGTGGGCCTTGTTTTTCACACGTTTTAATTTTGTGGTTTCCTTTCTTCCTGGCACTAAGAATGTTAAGGCGGATGCCCTCTCGAGGAGTTTCCTTGCGGACTCTCCTGAGCTATCTGATCCCTCTGTTATTTTGAAGGAGGGTGTAGTTCTTTCCGCCATCTCGCCTAATTTGAGACTTGCTCTGGAGGGGTGTCAGGAGGATAGGCCCGAGCGCTGCCCTGTTGGAAAATTGTTTGTCCCGGACCAATGGAAAAAGAGTGTGATGTCTGAGATTCATTGTTCCGCATTGGCTGGGCATCCCGGAATTTTTGGTACCAGAGACTTGGTTAGTCGGTCCTTTTGGTGGCCTACCTTGTCTCGCGATGTCAGGGAATTTGTGCAGTCCTGCGGGACTTGCTCTCGCTCCAAGCCTTGCTCTCGCTCTAGTGGTTTGTTGATGCCATTGCCTGTGCCCAAGAGACCATGGACCCATATCTCTATGGATTTCATTTCCGATCTTCCTGTTTCTCAGAGAATGACCACCATCTGGGTAATTTGTGATAGGTTTTCCAAAATGATACATCTTGTGCCATTACCTAAGTTGCCTTCCTCCTCTGAATTGGTGCCTTTGTTCCTTCAGCACGTGGTTCGTTTACACGGCATTCCTGAGAACATTGTGTCTGACAGAGGAGTCCAGTTTGTTTCCAGATTTTGGAGGACTTTTTGTTCTAAACTGGGTGTTCAATTGTCTTTCTCCTCGGCATTTCATCCTCAGACCAATGGTCAAACTGAGAGAACAAACCAGACATTGGAGACTTATCTAAGATGCTTTGTGTCTGCTGATCAGGATGACTGGGTCTCTTTTTTGCCTTTGGCTGAGTTTGCTCTTAATAATAGGGCTAGCTCTGCCACTTTGATGTCTCCGTTTTTCTGTAATTCTGGGTTTCACCCTCGATTTTCTTCAGGACAGACGGAGGCTTCTGTCTGTCCAGGTGTTGACTCTGTTGTTGAGCGTATGCAGCAGATTTGGGACCAGGTAGTGGAGAGGTTGTCCCTCTCTCAGGAGAAGGCCCAGCGGTTTGCTAACCGGCATAGGACTGATGGTCCTCGGTTTAAAGTGGGGGACTTGGTCTGGTTGTCCTCAAAGAATATTCCTATGAGAGTAGCATCTCCTAAATTTAAGCCTAGGTTCATTGGACCTTATAAGATCATGGAGATTATTAATCCTGTTTCTTTTCGTTTGCTTCTTCCAGGGACATTTAAGATCCATAACGTGTTCCACAAGTCCTTGTTGAAGAGGTTTGTTGAGCCAGTGGTTCCTGCTGCTGTGCCTCCTGACCCTGTTTTGGTTGAGGGCAATCTGGAGTATGTGGTTGAGAAAATATTGGATTCTCGTTTTTCTAGACGAAGACTCCAGTATTTGGTTAAATGGAGAGGTTATGGTCAGGAAGATAATTCTTGGGTGTTTGCTTCGGACATCCATGCTAGGAGACTTATCCGTGCGTATCATAGAACTCATCCTGACCGACCTGGTTGCTCAAATGAGGGTTCGGTGACCCCTCCTCAAGGGGGGGGTACTGTTGTGAATGGGTTTGAGATGAGTTCTGAGCAGAGGCTCCCTCTGGTGGTTACAAGCGGTACTAGTGAGGATTGGGAATCAGGTGTTACTGATTGGTCTTATTTAAGGGAATCATTTTCCCATCAGGGTTGCCGGTGATCAATTGTTCTGGTCTGAATCCTTCTTTCCAGTTTCCCTTGTAGCCTGCTGTGTCGTGTCTGCATCTCCTGCTATCAGATAAGACAATTTCTTATTTGTGTTTTTGCTATATTTCCTTTTTTACCTGCACTCCTCAGCTACCGTAACATAACACTGGAACCTATTGGATTGCAGTAACCTGAACTAACCACACAACTAGAGGTAGCCGTGGAGCGTTCCTACGTTGATCCTAGACGCCTCGTCACAGCCTGAGAGATGACTACACCTAAAGGCAGAAAGATGAAAGCTATGTGCCCTGGAGCAGATCCCCAAAGAAAATAGGAAGCCCCCAAGCATGTAATGGCGGTTAGACAAGAAGAAGCACGGACACAGACAGAAAATAGAATGAGCACAAGCTGGGGCCCAATCTGTCTAGACAGAAAAGTACAGGAAAGGATACTCACTGCAATCCAAAAAAACCCTAAAAAATACCAACTCTACTGATTGCAAAAACACCTGAGATCACACGACCTCTACCACCTAAATCAGTTCTCTGGTGTAACAAAACTAAGCCGCAGCCACTGAAAAAACAGGAAAAAGCAAATGAACAAACAACAGTGGCTCCAGATAACCTGAGTGTTGTGAATGTGCTAGAAATGAATTCTGAGCAGAAGCTCCCTCTGGTGGTTACAAACAGTACTGAACTATTCAATGAAGATTGTGAAGATTGGCGATCAGGTGTTACTGACTGGTCTTATATAAGGGAGGTTCCCTCCCATCAGGGTTTCCGGTGATCAATTGTTCTGGTCTCATCTTTGATTCCTGTTCACTTTGAAGCTTGCTGTTTCGTGCCTGCATCTTCTGCTAACAGATAAGACATTTTCTTCTTTTAGTTTTTTGGTGCTTGCTTTTTGCATTTTGTCCTGCACTTCTGTGGGGGTCTGCCGGGTCCCCTCCGGGGGCTTGTGCTCCTCTCAGTTTAGTTCAGCCACTGTTGTTTGTTCATTTGCCTTTTCCAGTTTTTTCAGTGGCTGCTGTTTAGTTTTGTTACACCAGAGAACTAATTTAGGTGGTAGAGGTCGTGTGATCTCAGGTGTTTTTGTAATTAGTAGAGTTGGTACTTTTTAGGGTTTTTGGGATTGCAGTAAGTGTCCTTCCTATCCTTTTCTATCTAGCAAGTTTGGGCCCCAACGTTTGCTCATACTATTTTCTGTCTGTGTCTGTATTTCCCTTGTCTAACCGCCATTACATGTTTGGGGGCTTTCTATGTTCTTTGGGGATCTGCTCCGGGGCAGATAGTTTTCCTCTTTCTGTCTTTAGTGTAGTTAGCTTCTCAGGCTGTGACGAGGCGTCTAGGACCAACGTAGGTACGCTCCACGGCTGCCTTTAGTTGTGGTGGTTAGTCAGGGTACTGCAATCCATAGATTCCAACCTCTCTGGTGTATTTCCTTTTTTGCCTGCTCTCCTCAGCTACCAAATCATAACAGTATCACCGGCCAAAAACTGATATTTATATGGTACTCACAGAAGGGAAAAATAGTGTTAAAGAAAGAAGATTGTCAGAGTTGTCAGAGATTTTTTTTTTTTTTTTCCCTCTGTATCTCTGGGTGCTGATGGGATTTTTTTTCTCTCAATGGAGTTTGCACAGTTGTCTGGCCGTGTGGATCAGCTTGCCACTGAAGTTCGGAGTATTGCTACCTATCTTGCAGGGTTGCCTGTTGTGGAACCTAGGATTCCCATGCCAGATTTGTTTTTAGGGGATCGAGCTAAATTTCTGAATTTCAAAAATAACTGTAAGTTGTTTTTTGCCTTAAAATCTAAGTCCTCAGGGAACGCAGCACAGCAGGTTCAAATTGTCATCTCTCTCCTGCGCGGCGATCCTCAGGATTGGGCTTTTTCCCTGACACCTGGGGATCCTGTTTTGAGTAATGTTGATGCATTTTTTCAGGCTCTGGGTTATTGTACGATGAGCCTAATGTCACTGATCAAGCTGAAAAAGCCTTGTTGGCATTAAATCAGGGGCTTGAGGACGCTGAGTTATACTGTCAGAGATTCCGAAGGTGGGCAGTCCTGACCAAATGGAATGACGATGCTTTGGCAGCCCTTTTTCGGAAGGGTCTGTCAGAGAATGTAAAGGATGTTATGGTGGGATTCCCTGTCCCCTCTGGTCTCAATGATTCTATGTCATTAGCGATTCAAATTGACAGACGTTTGCGTGAGCGTAGAGGTATGCGTGGAATAGTGTTGCCTTGTGAACCAGCTTCTGAACCCATGCAGTGTGATAGAGTGGCTTCTGGGGCACAGCGTCATGAGTTTCGAAAACGCAATGGGTTATGTTTCTACTGTGGTGATGCCTCTCATGCTATTTCAGTCTGCCCTAAGCGGGGAAGACGTTTTGCACGCTCAGTTGTCTTGGGTAGTGTTCAGACTAAATTTTTGTTGACTGTTACCCTGATTTGCTCCTGTCCACATTTTCTGCTCAGGCTTTGTTGATTCGGGAGCAGCTATTAACCTGATGGATTTTGATTTTGCTAAACGTTTGTGGGTTTCCCTTGATACCCCTACGGAAGTCTATTCCCCTACTGGGGATCGATTCTACCCCTTTGGCTGAGAATAAACCTCAGTTCTCTACTCAGTGATAATGAGGGTTGAACCTGATCATCAGGAGAGTTGCAAATTTTTGGTGCTGTATAATCTGCATGACATTATCGTACTGGGTTTCCCTTGGTTACAGTCTCATAATCCTGTTTTGGATTGGAAATCTGTGTCTGTAACCAGTTGGGGCTGCCAATGTGTTAATGCCAACACTCCTGTTTTTTCTGCCTCCCCCAGGCTCAGGATGTTCCTGACTTTTTGACTGATTTTTCTGATGTGTTTAGCGAAAGTAAATCTGCATCCTTGCCCCCCCATAGGAGCTATGACTGCGCTATGAATTATCTGTAGAAATTCTAAAGGTCGCCTTTTTAACTTGTCTGTACCTGAACATGACGCTATGCGGTCTTATATCAAGGAGTCATTGGAGAAGGTCATATCAGACCATCCTCTTCACCCTTGGGTGCCGGTTTTTTCTTTGTGGCCAAAAAGGATGGTTCATTAAGGCCGTGTATTGATTATCGTCTCTTGAACAATATCACTGTGAAATATCAATATCCGTTACCCTTGATTTCTGACCTGTTTTCCAGGGTGAAAAGTGCTACTTGGTTTACCAAGCTTGACCTCAGGGGGGCATATAACCTTATTCGCATTAAGCATGGGGATGAATGGAAGACGCATTTAATACCCCAGAGGGGCATTTTGAGTACCTAGTGATGCCCTTTGGGCTCACTAATGCTCCTTCTGTCTTCCAGTCCTTCATGAATGACATTTTCAGGGATTTTGTGGATAAATTTCTGATTGTTTATTTGGATGATATCTTGATTTTTTCCAATGACTGGGACTCTCATGTGAAACATGTTCGGACTGTGTTCCAGATTTTGAGAGAGAATGCTCTGTATGTGAAGGGATCAAAGTGTCTTTTTGGCGTACAGAGGATCTCATTTCTGGGATTCATTTTGTCCCCATCTGTTATTGAAATGGACCCGGTCAAGGTTCAGGCCATCTGTGATTGGGTCCAACCTACTTCATTAAAGGCTCTTCAAGATTCTTGGGTTTTGCCAATTTTTATCATAAATTTATTGGTAATTTCTCTGTTATTGTTAACCATTACTGATTTGACCAAAAAGGGTTCTGATGTGTGTGAATTGGCCTCCTGAGGCAGTCTCTGCGTTTCAGGAACTTAAGCAGAGATTCACTTCTGCTCCTGTTCTACGGCAGCCTGATGTTTCTCTGCCATTTCAGGTGGAGGTTGATGCCTCTGAAATTGGGGCAGGTGCCGTTTTGTCCCAAAGAGATCCAGAGACCTCTAAAAGTAACCCTTGTGCCTTTTTCTCTCGAAAATTTTCTCCAACTGAACGTAATTATGACGTGGGTAATCGGGAGTTATTGGCCATGAAGTGGGCTTTTGAAGAGTGGAGACATTGGCTGGAGGGAGCCAAACATCAGGTGGTGGTCCTCACGGACCATAAGAATCTGGTTTATCTGGAATCAGCCAAGCGACTTAATCCTAGACAGGCCAGGTGGGCCTTGTTTTTCACACGTTTTAATTTTGTGGTTTCCTTTCTTCCTGGCACTAAGAATGTTAAGGCGGATGCCCTCTCGAGGAGTTTCCTTGCTGACTCTCCTGAGTTGTCTGATCCTGCTGTTATTTTGAAAGAGGGTGTAGTTCTTTCCGCCATCTCGCCCAATTTGAGACTGGCTCTGGAAGGGTGTCAGGAGGATAAACCCGAGCGCTGCCCTATTGGGAAATTGTTTGTCCCAGACCGGTGGAAAAAGAGTGTGATGTCTGAGATTCATTGTTCCGCGTTGGCCGGTCATCCCGGAATTTTTGGTACCAGAGACTTGGTTAGTCGGTCCTTTTGGTGGCCTACTTTGTCTCGTGACGTCAGGGAATTTGTGCAGTCCTGCGGGACTTGCTCTCGCTCCAAGCCTTGCTCTCGCTCTAGTGGTTTGTTGATGCCATTGCCTGTGCCCAAGAGACCATGGACCCATATCTCTATGGATTTCATTTCCGACCTCCCTGTTTCTCAGAGAATGACCGTTATCTGGGTGATTTGTGATAGGTTTTCCAAAATGATACATCTTGTGCCATTACCTAAGTTGCCTTCCTCCTCTGAATTGGTGCCTTTGTTCCTTCAGCACGTGGTTCGGTTACACGGCATTCCTGAGAACATTGTGTCTGACAGAGGAGTCCAGTTTGTTTCCAGATTTTGGAGGACTTTTTGTTCTAAACTTGGTGTTCAATTGTTCTTTCTGTCACGCTGTCCTCAGGATAGAGGTGGACCGGGGTCTATGCTGACCCTAAACTGGGGTCCTGACTAGTCCCTCTACCTGGAGGTACTGTTAATGGTACAGAGGTCCAGGCCGCCAGCCTAACCCTGTCTCCTGTAGATCCCTGACCACTGTAATCCAGTCCTGAGAAGGACCCTGATTACCACCAAAGGGAATGGGCAGATCACAGCTTACTAACAGTATTAGACACACGAGACAGACAAGGGGTAAAGTAAATACTGCCTTGCATACAAAAACTACAACACAGAGGGAACACAAAAGGTTAAGGAGATAAACAATAAGCGAGGAGAGGATTAACCACAACAGGCACTCTTAGCTTAAGTCTTCTCAGAAACGATCCGCTCTGCTGGTCAGAAGAATGCTTTCACCGACATCTCCCAAGCAAACTGGCAGGTATATGAAGGGAGCTAATTAGTGCATAATCAACTGCAGCCGGGCGGGCTGGACCTAGTCTTAGCACAGAGCTAGGTAGAATTAACTCCCTCACTGCCAAACACAAAGCACCAGCAACTCAGCTGCGAGAAGTCAGAATGTGTAATCGCGACGATCTTCGTGGCGATACACCCATGACAGTACCCCCCCTTCTACGAGGGGCCTCCGGACCCTCAGGGCCAGGTCTGTCCGGGTGAGTTGTGTGGAAGGTCCGAACCAAACGATCTGCGTTAATATCAGACGCAGGAACCCACGTCCTCTCCTCAGGACCATACCCCTTCCAATGAACCAAGTACTGAAGGGACCGGCGATTCCGACGTGAGTCAATGATCTTCGACACCTAAAATTCCAAGTTACCATTGACCACCACCGGAGGAGGAGGTAGAGGTGACGGTATAACCGGTGCCACGTACCTCTTAAGCAACGATTTGTGGAACACATTGTGGATTTTAAACGTAGGAGGGAGGTCAAGACGAAATGCCACAGGATTAATTATAGAACTGATCCTGTATGGCCCGATGAACCTGGGACCCAGTTTCCAGGAGGGAACCTTAAGTTTTATATTCTTGGTAGACAACCATACCAGATCATTCACACTAAGGTCCGGACCAGACACTCTCCTCCTATCAGCCATACGTTTGTATCGGTTCCCCATAGCACTCAGATTATTAAGCACTCCTCTCCACACTGAAGCAAGTGACGACGAAAATCGTTCCTCCTCAGGAACCCCAGAAGAGCCCCCCCATTGAAAGTACAAAACTGGGGGTGAAAACCATATGCCCCAAAAAATGGGGACTTACCAGTGGACTCGCTCCGCCTATTGTTAAGAGCGAACTCTGCCAGAGGCAAGAAAGAAGACCAGTCCTCCTGGTTCTCTGAGACAAAACACCGAAGATATGTCTCTAGGCTCTGATTCAGACGCTCTGTCTGACCATTGGTCTGCGGATGAAAAGCCAAGGAAAATGACAATTGCATCCCCCGACGTGAACAAAATGCCTTCCAGAACTTGGACACAAACTGAGACCCCCGATCTGACACCACATCAGAAGGCAACCCGTGAAGTCTCACAATCTCCCCAATGAACACCTGCGCCAGAGTTTTAGCATTAGGAAGAGCAGGAAGAGCAATAAAATGTGCCATCTTACTGAACCTGTCAACTACAACTAGTATGACAGTTTTCCCTGACGACGGAGGGAGGTCCGTAATGAAGTCCATTGACAGATGAGTCCATGGACGCTCCGGGATTTTCAAAGGTAAGAGGGCCCCAGAAGGACGGGTATGTGGGGTCTTAGAGCGCGCACAAACCTCGCAGGACGCGACAAAAGTTACCACCTCTTTATTTAAGTTAGGCCACCAAAACCGGCGTGAAAGGAGATCCACAGTTGCTTTACTCCCTGGGTGTCCTGCCAAAGCAGAATTATGATGTGCCTCGATAACCTTTTGTCTTAACTGATCTGGAACAAACAGTTTCCCTGGAGGTCCTACAGGGGCGTCCCCCTGAGCCTCCAATACCTCCTCCTCAAGCTCAGAGCATACAGCCGACACAACAACTCCCTCCTGAAGAATAGGAACCGAGTCATCCGTCTTCCCGGCCCCTGGGAAACTACGAGATAAGTATTCAGTCTGTAATGTATGTAGTACAGTTCATATAGCGTCTTGTGCTTGGGTGCGATGAAAATACATGAGACACAGGTTTGATATAGAAAGTCTTGTATTACTTCATACAAGTTGGCAAAATAGTCACACAGTTTGCAGACACAGAAGCAGGAGACACAGCAGGCCAGAGTAATCTAAGCTCAGCAATCACTCTCCACAACAGGTTCAGGATCTTCTTCTCTGTTACCGTAAGTCCATGCAAACGTGGGTCTTTCAAAGAGCAGGGTTCCAGAGTCCACAAGTGCTTCAGAGTTCCTCAGTAGGAATAGCTGGAGTACAAGGTCCAAGGCTTTAGGAGTCAGGTCACAGGTTCACTGCAGGCTAGATTCTGAAGCACTGATTGCTCAGCTGTGGCTGCTTAAGAAGCAAAAGGAGAGAATCAGGGCGGGAACATGCAAGCTGGAAACTCCATTTTGACTGAGGGCAAGATTGCTGCAGCAAGACAGAAAGTAAAATGGCTGACGAACAAACTGAGTTTCAGGAACATGTACACAGAACCTTACATTACTCCCCCCTTAGGGACGACCTCCGGATGACCTCAGGCCAGGCTTGTGTGGGTACCTCTGATGAAACTGACGGAGCAAGCGGGGAGCATTAACGTTATTGACTGGTTCCCATGAGTTGTCCTCCACTGGGTAGCTCTGCCATTTAATCAGATATTGTAACTGATTTCTATACAACCTGGAATCTAAAATCCTTTCCACCACAAATTCTTCCTGACCATCGACTAGCACTGGGTCAGGGCAAGGAGAAGAACGTCCAGGAAACGTATTGGGTGTCGCAGCCTTTAGTAGGGATACATGAAAGACAGGGTGAATTCTCATAGTTCTGGGCAGTTGAATACGACAAGCAACGGCACTTATAATTTTACTGATTTTATAGGGTCCAATGTACTTATGTCCCAACTTAGACGATGGAATCCTTAACTTAAGATTTCTGGTTGACAGCCAGACCAAGTCTCCTACCTTGAAAGCTGGTGCAGGTTTACGAAATTTATCTGCTGCTTTCTTGTACCTTTCCTGAGCCGATTCCAGATTCTCCTTTAGAAGATCCATATTCTTCTGTAAAGACGTGATTCTTTCAGCCACTGCTGGTAAAGGCGTTTCTATGGGAAATCGTGGTAGAATGTTAGGATGATAACCTAGATTAGAGTAAAAAGGAGACTGCTTAGTGGAGGCACTCTGAGAGTTGTTATACGAGAACTCAGCTAATGGAAGTAGATCCACCCAATCATCCTGTAGGTGGCAGATAAAGCAGCGGAGATACTGCTCCAGGGTTTGATTGGTTCGTTCGGTCTGTCCATTAGTCTGGGGATGAAAAGCAGAAGAAATGTTTACTTTAATGTCCAATGCTGCACAGAAATTTTGCCAAAACCTAGAAGTGAATTGCACCCCTCGATCCGAAATAACCTCATCCGGTACTCCATGTAAGCGAAACACATCTTTAATCATCAAATCTGATGTCTGTTTTGCAGTGGGTAAGCCGACACAAGGGATAAAATGAGCTGCCTTTGTTAGACGGTCAACCACCAATAGAATGGTGTTCTTCCCTTGAGAGGTTGGTAACTCCACAATGAAGTCCATAGAAATGGATCCCCACGGGCGGGACGGGGTGGGAAGAGGCTGTAACAGACCAGTTGGTGAGGAGCGAGGTGTTTTGCATCTTGCACAGACTTCACATGAAGTGACATAGTTTAAAACATCCTTCCTGCAAGTGGGCCACCAAAAGAAACGAGAGAGAAATTCCTGTGTCTTTAGAATTCCTCTATGCCTAGCTATCTTGGAATCGTGAATGAGTTGCAATACTCTCAATCTGACTGTTTCAGGAATATACAGGCGTTGTCCCTGAATCCACACACCATTCTTAAAGACAAGACTTACGTCCCTTGGGGGTTGTGCCAAAAAGGAATCCGCATGGTATGCTTCCTTGATGTCCTTAAGTAGGTCTTGATTATGAATTACTCCTAGGAATCTAGAGTCAGGAAGAATAGTCTTAGGAGGAGTAATTGGACGTGTCTCTGCTGAGTAAATCCTAGAGAGTGCATCAGCCTTTCCATTGCGCGATCCTGGTCTATAAGAAATGATAAAATTAAATTGGTTTAAGAAAAGATTCCAGCGAGCCTGGCGAGGAGTCAGGCACTTAGCCGACCTGATAAACTCAAGGTTACGATGGTCTGTCAGGACGACTATTTGCTGTGCAGCTCCCTGAAGAAGGTGTCTCCATTCTTTGAAGGCGGCAATAATGGCCAACAACTCTCTATTGCCCACATCGTAGTTCCTCTCAGCCGAAGACAACTGCTGGGAAAAGAAGGCACAGGGATGCAAGACATTCTTCTCACCTGTTCTCTGAGAGAGTATAGCTCCAACGGCACAGTCTGAAGCATCCACCTCTATTATGAAGGCAAGCTCGGGGTTGGGATGTACTAGGATAGGTGCAGTGGTAAATTTATCTTTTAGACGGGAAAATGCTTCCTGGGCTTGGTGAGTCCAGGAGAACCTAGACTCTTTCCGGGTAAGTTGGGTGATAGGTGACACTACCTCAGAGAAATTTCTAATGAAACGTCTATAGAAGTTGGCAAACCCGATGAAGCGCTGTACCTCCTTCACATTTCTAGGACTTGGCCAATCCTTGATGGCTTGGGTTTTGCTTCCATCCATACTAATTTCTTGTGTAGACAGTACATACCCCAGAAATTGAATTTCGGTCCTATGGAATTCACACTTTTCAAGTTTGATGTAAAGATGATTTTGTCTTAGACGTTCCAAGACCATTCTCACATGTCCATGATGTTCCTCTGTGGAGTTAGAAAAAATTAGAATATCATCCAAATAAATTACCACGAATGTATCTAGGAGATCCCTGAAGATGTCATTCACCAAGTGTTGGAAAGTGGCTGGGGCGGTACTCAGACCAAAAGGCATAACTAGATATTCAAAGTGTCCATAGCGTGACCTGAATGCAGTCTTCCATTCATCCCCAGGTCTAATACGGACTAAGTTATAGGCCCCACGAAGATCTAGTTTAGAGAAAATTTTGGCATGTCGCACTCTCTCCAATAACTCAGGGATTAAAGGCAATGGATAACGGTTTCTAATAGTAACCTTATTGAGTTCCCTATAGTCTACGCATGGTCTCAGAGATCCATCTTTCTTCTTTACAAAGAAGATGGGTGCACCTGCAGGAGATGAAGAGGGGCGTATGAAGCCATTGGCTAGATTTTCGTCTATGTAATCCTTTAAAGCCTTTAGCTCGGGCCCCGCCAGGGGGTAGATCTTACCAAAAGGTATCTCTGCTCCAGGCAATAATTCAATTGGACAATCATATGGACGGTGAGGAGGAAGCTGGTCAGCGTTCTTCTTGTCACATAAATCCACATAGTCCTGGTATACAGCTGGTAGTTCAGGGACTGACATGGTTCCTTTAGGAACAGAGCAAGCTGAAACTTTTGGACTCATCTGTTTCTCTGGAAAGTGTAATTCCTTGGTCTCCCAGTTAATGGTAGGATTCTGAGCCTGCAGCCATGGTAGCCCTAGAATAATGGGAAAGTGGGGAGAAGAGATAAGCATAAAGGACAGTTTCTCTTGATGATCTTTACCCATAAGAACCCTCAAAGGCTCTGTTTCCTGATCCACTGGTCCAGAGGTCAGCAGGGAGCCATCCACAGTTTCCATCTGTACTGGAGTAGCCTTCTTCACTGAACGTATCCCCTGTTTCAGAGCAAAGGAGACATCCATAAAATTTCCACTTGCCCCTGAGTCGATCATAGCAGAGCTAGACACCCAAGCTGAGTCAACCCAGAGTTTGATGGAAAGAAAGCAATGAGAATTGTTTTTCTTACAACTCAGCTGGGACACCGCTGAGGAAACTTGAAAAATGGCAGCGTTTACACAGTCAACGTCCTCAGAAGTAACAGAGTTTAAGTCCGAGAAATCAAGATCTGTTGCTGCAGATCTCTCTGGAGCCTGAGGCTCGGACCTGACAGATCTCCTCTCGCAACACTCACAGTGAATGAGTGCTGCAGTAGTCTTACAAGAACGGCTGGGGCAGTTTATAATGAAGTGCCCTGACTTACCACAATAGAAACATAGATTCTCCTTAAAACGATGTTCCTTGCGTGCATCACTAACCCGTCGTTGTAAAGAGTCTACCTGCATGGGTTCAGGTTCAGGTTCCCGTGTAATCCTACTCAAAGGTTCCTTAGCTGGAGAGGAAGGTAGGAAAAGGTTAGTGCGATTGCTTTCGAACCATCTCTCTTGCCTGCGTTCAGTCAGACGAGTATCAATACGGATGCAGTAGTTAATAAAGTCACCTAACGCAGTGGGAGGGTCGGCACGAGCAAGTTCATCCTTAATCAGTGGAGATAACCCTTTTCGAAAAATAGATTTTTTGGCGGAACTGTCCCAGGTGGTATCAAGGGCCCATCTCCTGAAATCCAAGGCATATTCAGCTACCGAGTGCTTACCTTGGCGCAAAGCTAACATGGCTGCTTCAGCTGTTGCACCTCGATTGGGGTCATCAAACACCTGCCCCATGGCTGAAATAAAAGCATCAAGGTGATTCAAACAATCATCCTCAGTCTCAATCAGAGGGTTTGCCCACATCAAAGCCTTGTTGGTAAGCAACATAATTATAGTAAGCACCTTAGATCGTTCAGTGGGAAATTGTGAAGCATGTGCAGAAAAAAAAAGATTGCATTGATTAATAAATCCCCTGAATTTCTCACGTTCACCGCCAAAACGAAAAGGGGGCAACTTGGGAATCCCAGAACTCGGGGCTACGGCAGGAGCCTGGACTCGCTCTTCTAGAACCTCAATCCTGGCTCGCAAATCCTGGGCAGTCTGTCCAAACACTTGCAAATTGTGATTAGTGAGGTCCTGTAGGCTTGAAAAACGGGTCTTTATATTCTGCAAATCTGCAAGGATATTATCAGTCACTCCGCAAAGTTCCTTTATGCGGGCCTCCATTTTCCAGATCTTTTAAGACAGGAGTACTGGAATGGTTGTGAGAAGTCACAACCACTGTCATCACAGAAAGTACAACCGGACATCCGATATCCACAGTTACAGCAGACACAGCCTTTCCAGACCCAGCAGACACTAACGTTTTGGCTTCAGAATCTTGTAATGTATGTAGTACAGTTCATATAGCGTCTTGTGCTTGGGTGCGATGAAAATACATGAGACACAGGTTTGATATAGAAAGTCTTGTATTACTTCATACAAGTTGGCAAAAATAGTCACACAGTTTGCAGACACAGAAGCAGGAGACACAGCAGGCCAGAGTAATCTAAGCTCAGCAATCACTCTCCACAACAGGTTCAGGATCTTCTTCTCTGTTACCGTAAGTCCATGCAAACGTGGGTCTTTCAAAGAGCAGGGTTCCAGAGTCCACAAGTGCTTCAGAGTTCCTCAGTAGGAATAGCTGGAGTACAAGGTCCAAGGCTTTAGGAGTCAGGTCACAGGTTCACTGCAGGCTAGATTCTGAAGCACTGATTGCTCAGCTGTGGCTGCTTAAGAAGCAAAAGGAGAGAATCAGGGCGGGAACATGCAAGCTGGAAACTCCATTTTGACTGAGGGCAAGATAGCTGCAGCAAGACAGAAAGTAAAATGGCTGACGAACAAACTGAGTTTCAGGAACATGTACACAGAACCTTACACAGCCTTTACATTTTTTGACCCAGGACGATATGTGATGACAAAATTAAACCTGGTAAAAAACAACGACCATCTAGCTTGTCTGGAATTCAGACGTTTTGCCGATTCTAGATACAGCAGGTTCTTGTGATCAGTAATGACGGTGACCGGGTGGACTGCCCCCTCCAAAAAGTGACGCCATTCCTCAAAAGCCAACTTAATGGCCAAGAGTTCCCTATTGCCGACATCATAATTCCTCTCGGCGGACGACAATTTTTTAGAGAAGAAGGCGCACGGATGCCATTTACCAGGAGACGGACCTTGAGATAATACCGCACCCACCCCTACGTCAGATGCGTCTACCTCCACAATGAACGGTTGTGATGCATCTGGTTGAATGAGTATGGGTGCCAAAGCAAAACATTTTTTCAAGGAGGAAAATGCTTGACAAGCTTTGTCAGACCACCTAGAAAAATCCGTCCCTTTTTTAGTCATGTCAGTGAGAGGTTTGACAACAGATGAGAAATTACGAATAAACTTCCGGTAGTAGTTAGCAAACCCCAGGAAACGCTGCAGTGCTTTAAGATCCTCTGGCCGATCCCATTCAAGCACAGCTCTTACTTTCCCAGGGTCCATACGGAAACCGGAAGCTGACACCAGGAAACCCAAAAACTGAAGTTCCTGTACGGCGAATACACATTTTTCCCATTTGGCGTACAGTTTATTGTCTCGCAAGATCTGCAACACCTGTCTCACATGCCCTGATGAGACACAAGATCCGGCGAGTAAATTAAGATGTCATCTAAATAAACGACCACAAACTGTCCCACAAGGTGGCGAAAGATGTCATTAACAAAATGTTGAAACACCGCCGGAGCAGTAGTCAGACCGAAAGGCATGACAAGGTTCTCATAATGTCCCTCCGGAGTGTTAAACGCCGTCTTCCACTCATCCCCCTCCTTTATCCTAATCAGATTTATACGCCCCCCTGAGATCCAACTTAGAGAACCATTTGGCGCCCACAATCTGATTGAAGAGATCAGGAATAAGTGGGAGCGGATACGGATCTCGGACCGTAATCCGATTAAGCTCACGGAAATCCAGGCAAGGGCGTAGGCCTCCATCTTTTTTCTTCACAAAGAAGAACCCCGCGGCCACTGGGGAAGATGAAGGTCTAATATGCCCCTTGGCCAGACTTTCCGAAATATAGTCCTTCATAGCCTGCCTCTCAGGACCAGAAAGGTTATATAACCTAGATTTAGGTAACTTAGCATCAGGAAGCAATTTTATAGAACAGTCATACTCGCGATGAGGAGGTAATTCTTGACACCCCTCCTCTGAGAACACATCCTCAAAGTCCTCCAGAAAAGGAGGTAAGGTTCTAGGCACGACCGCACTGATGACCGTGTTCATGCAGTTACTATTGCAAAATTCACACCCACTGGCTTATCTCTCTGGTTTGCCAATTAATAACTGGGTTATGTTTAGTTAACCAAGGAAGACCCAACACAATAGGAGTGGGAAGGCCCTCCAACACATAACAAGACAATAGTTCTTTATGTATTGCCCCCACTCGAAGGTCAATGTTATGTACGGCTTGCAAAAAGCTACCTTGACCGAGAGGCCTGGCGTCGATAGAGAATATGGGGATAGGTTTGGCTAGTACACTCAGTTGCATACCTTGAACCTGGGCAAACCGAGCGTCCACCAGATTAGCCCCGGCCCCACTATCCAGAAGAACAGAAATTCTCTCAGTTCTCGTACCTACCACCACCTCCGCTGGTACGAGAAACTGAGACGGACCTGGGGACGTAATACATACTCCCAGATTGTCGTCCACCACACAACCTGGGATTAATAGTTTTCCGGCGACTTCTTGCTCAGTGCAGTACGGGATGGACACCCCTCAATAAAATGTCCCTTTCTCCCGCAGAAGAAACACCTTCTTGTTTTGCGGCGCACCGCCGACCCCCTCCCTCGTATGATGTCCCTCCCAACTGATAAGGTTCCTCGGAACAAACCAGGGGAACCTCAATATTAGGGACTTTAGAAGGAGGTGGAGTCATCACAGGGGGCGGAGTTACCCCACACCTCTCTCGAAGCTGTCTATCAATGCGAATTGCAAGAGCCATAGCGGCCTCCAGTGACGGGGGAGAATCATACTGAGCCAACACATCTTTTAATTTATCAGATAAACCTTGACAAAACTGGCTCCTAAGAGCCGGGTCATTCCACTGAGTATCCGTGGGCCACCTACGGAACTCTGAAGAAAATTCCTCCGCCGGACGATCTCCCTGCTGTATCCTACGTAACTTCATTTCAGCAAGGGAGACCCGATCCGGGTCATCATATACCAGACCCAGGGCTGTAAAAAATCGGTCCACTGACTGGAGAGCCGGGGAGCCCGGGGGAGAGAGAACGCCCAGGATTGAGGGTCCCCTTGTAAGAGCGAGATGACAATTCCCACCCTCTGATCCTCACTCCCCGACGACCGGGCCGCAGCCGAAAATACAATTTACATGCTT
>JARQOD010007390.1:0-39355 GCA_033576555.1 Oophaga sylvatica | reverse complement strand
TGTTATGTTTCGGTAGCTGAGGGGGGGTGCAGGAAAAAAAAAGGCAAACACCAGGCAGTTGGAATCTATGAGATTGCGTCCCTGACTAACCCCCCAAAAACTAAAAGGGCCAGCCTTTTGGAGCGTTCCTACGTTGGTCCTAGAGCCTCGTCACCCCTGGAAATAACAAACCCCTAAAGATAGAAATGGGGGAAGCTATCTGCCCCGGAGCAGAACCCCAAAGTAATAAAAAGCCCCCAAACATGTAATGGCGGTTTAGACAAGAAAAAATACTGAACAGAAAGGGAAAATTTTGAAGAGAAAAACGTTTGGGGCCCAAATTATCTAAATAAAAAAGGATGGGAAAGGGATTAAATGCAATCCCAAAAAAACCCTGAAAAGCACCAATTTCCACTAATTTAAAAATCCCCTGAGATAAAAACGCCCTCTACCACCTAAATTAGTTTCTGGTGTAACAAAATCAAAAAGCAGCCCCCTGAAAAAACGGGAAAAAAAAAACAAAAGAAAAAAAACTCAGTGGTGAATTTAAATGAGAGGGCAGAAGCCCCCGGGGGGCCCTGAAGGCCCCAAAAAAGTGCAGGACAAAATGCAAAAATATAGCAAAAACACAAAAGAAGCAAAAGTCTTATCTGTTAGCAGGAGATGCAGACACGACACAGCAGGCTACAAGGGAAACTGGAATGAAGGATTCAGACCAGAACAATTGATCACCGGCAACCCTGATGGGAAAATGACTCCCTTATATAAGACCAGTCAGTAACACCTGATTCCCAGTCCTCACAATCTTCACTAGCACCGCTTGTAACCACCAGAGGGAGCCTCTGCTCAGAACTCATCTCAAACCCATTCACAACACAGAACTACCAAGCAGTAGTAGAGCCCCATTGTTCAGAGCACAGACCTACACTCTTGACTGCCAGGGGGGTAGTGGATGTACATAATTGGAGGGTGCCAGTGCGTCTTCTCAACTGGGGAGAAGATGAAGTCAAACTACCGCGTTATGCCACTGTTGCTAAGTTACATGCTGTGGATAATAACTCCATTCACCCAGCGGAGCCCTTAACCTCCCCACAACCAGTGGAGGATAACGGTCCGACCACCCAGGTGGAGGATTGGTGTCAGCAGCTCCATGTTGGGACAGACACCACTCCAGCCCACCAGAAACAAGGAGTATACAGAGTAGTTCAGGAGTATGCTCAGGTATTCAGCAAACACCCACTCGACTTTGGGACAATTAAAGGGGTTCAACATCACATCCCCACAGGCAATCATCCTCCCATCAAAGAACGGTACAGGCCTATACCACCAGCACATTACCAGAAAGCCAAGGAAATGTTGCGTGATATGAAAGAAGCAGGGGTGATAAGGGATAGTTGCAGTCCCTGGGCAGCACCTCTAGTCTTAGTTAGGAAAAAGGATGGAAGCATGCGAATGTGTGTAGATTACAGACAAGTAAATCGCATTACACATAAAGATGCATACCCTTTACCATGCATTGAGGAATCTTTAGCTGCACTAAAAACTGCTAACTACTTCTCCACCCTTGACCTCACTAGTGGGTACTGGCAAGTAGCTGTGGCTGAGGAGGATCGGGAGAAGACGGCTTTCACCACCCCGATGGGACTCTGTGAGTTTGACAGAATGCCGTTTGGACTCAGCAGTGCCCCTGGTACGTTCCAGAGAGTGATGGAGAGCTGCCTGGGCCATCTCAACTTCGAGACTGTGTTGCTATACCTGGACGATGTCATCGTGTACTCCAAAACGTATGAAGACCATTTGAAGCACCTGGCGGAGGTATTTGAGTCACTGTCCAAGTATGGGATGAAACTGAAGCCTTCTAAGTGCCACCTGCTCAAACAAAAAGTACAGTATCTGGGACATATCGTCAGCTCTGAAGGAGTAGCGCCAGATCCTGAGAAGGTCACCGCTATCCAGAAATGGCCGGAGCCGAAAAATCTCAAGGAGGTGCGACAGTTCCTAGGACTGACAGGATACTACCGGAGGTTTGTAAAAGATTACACTAAGAAAGCAGCTCCTCTGCAAGACCTCCTGGTGGGACAGTCTGTTATGTTTCGGTAGCTGAGGAGTGCAGGCAAAAAGGCAATACACCAGAGCAATTGGAATCTATGAGATTGCAGTACCCTGACTAACCACCACAACTAGAGGCAGCCGTGGAGCGTTCCTACGTTGGTCCTAGAAATAGGAAAGCTATCTGCCCCGGAGCAGAACCCCAAAGATAATAGCAAGCCCCCAAACATGTAATGGCGGTTAGACAAGAAGAAATACTGACACAGACAGAAAATAGTATGAGCAAACGTTGGGGCCCAAACTAACTAAATAGAAAAGGATAGGAAGGGTACTTACTGCAATCCCAAAAAAAAAACCTGAAAGCACCAACTCTACTAATTTCAAAAACACCTGAGATCACACGACCTCTACCACCTAAATTAGTTCTCTGGTGTAACAAAATCAAAACAGCAGCCACTGAAAAAACTGGAAAAAGCAAAAGTACAAACATCAGTGGCTGAACTAAACAGAGAGGGCAAAAGGCCCCCACAGAAGTGCAGGACAAAATGCAAAAATCAAGCACAAAAACAAAAAGGAGAAAATGTCTTATCTGTAAGCAGGAGATGCAGACACGACACAGCAGGCTACAAGGGAAACAGGAATCAAGGATTGAGACCCGAACAATTGATCACCGGCAACCCTGATGGGAAGGTGACTCCCTTATATAAGACCAGTCAGTAACACCTGATTCCCAGTCCTCACAATCTTCACTGAACAGACCAGTACCGCTTGTAACCACCAGAGGGAGCCTCTGCTCAGAACTCATCTCAAGCCCATTCACAACAGTACCCCCCCTTGAGGAGGGGTCACCGAACCCTCATTTGAGCAACCAGGTCGGTCAGGATGAGTTCTATGATACGCACGGATGAGTCTCCTAGCATGGATGTCCGAAGCAAACACCCAAGAATTGTCTTCCTGACCATAACCTCTCCACTTAACCAAATACTGGAGTTTCCGTCTAGAAAAACGAGAATCTAATATTTTCTCAACCACATACTCCAGATTGCCCTCAACCAAAACAGGGTCAGGAGGCACAGCAGCAGGAACCACTGGCTCAACAAACCTCTTCAACAAGGACTTGTGGAACACGTTATGGATCTTAAATGTCCCTGGAAGAAGCAAATGAAAAGAAACAGGATTAAGAATCTCCATGATCTTATAAGGTCCAATGAACCTAGGCTTAAATTTAGGAGATGCTACTCTCATAGGAATATTTTTTGAGGACAACCAGACCAAGTCCCCTACTTTAAACCGAGGACCATCAGTCCTATGCCGGTTAGCAAATCGCTGGGCCCTCTCCTGAGAGAGGGACAACCTCTCCACTACCTGGTCCCAAATCTGTTGCATACGCTCCACAACAGAGTCAACACCTGGACAGACAGAAGCCTCCGTCTGTCCTGAAGAAAATCGAGGGTGAAACCCAGAATTACAGAAAAACGGAGACATCAAAGTGGCAGAGCTAGCCCTATTATTAAGAGCAAACTCAGCCAAAGGCAAAAAAGAGACCCAGTCATCCTGATCAGCAGACACAAAGCATCTTAGATAAGTCTCCAATGTCTGGTTTGTTCTCTCAGTTTGACCATTGGTCTGAGGATGAAATGTCGAGGAGAAAGACAATTGAACACCCAGTTTAGAACAAAAAGTCCTCCAAAATCTGGAAACAAACTGGACTCCTCTGTCAGACACAATGTTCTCAGGAATGCCGTGTAAACGAGCCACGTGCTGAAGGAACAACGGCACCAATTCAGAGGAGGAAGGCAACTTAGGTAATGGCACAAGATGTATCATCTTGGAAAACCTATCACAAATCACCCAGATGGCGGTCATTCTCTGAGAAACAGGAAGGTCGGAAATGAAATCCATAGAGATATGGGTCCATGGTCTCTTGGGCACAGGCAATGGCATCAACAAACCACTAGAGCGAGAGCAAGGCTTGGAGCGAGAGCAAGTCCCGCAGGACTGCACAAATTCCCTGACATCCCGAGACAAGGTAGGCCACCAAAAGGACCGACTAACCAAGTCTCTGGTACCAAAAATTCCGGGATGCCCAGCCAACGCGGAACAATGAATCTCAGACATCACACTCTTTTTCCACTGGTCCGGGACAAACAATTTTCCAACAGGGCAGCGCTCGGGCCTATCCTCCTGACACCCCTCCAGAGCAAGTCTCAAATTAGGTGAGATGGCGGAAAGAACTACACCCTCTTTCAAAATAACAGAAGGATCAGATAACTCAGGAGAGTCCGAAAGGAAACTCCTCGAGAGGGCATCCGCCTTAACATTCTTAGTGCCAGGAAGAAAGGAAACCACAAAATTAAAGCGTGTGAAAAACAAGGCCCACCTGGCCTATCTAGGATTGAGTCGCTTGGCAGATTCCAGATAAACCAGATTCTTATGGTCAGTAAGGACCACCACCCGATGTTTGGCTCCCTCCAGCCAATGTCTCCACTCTTCAAAAGCCCACTTCATGGCCAATAACTCCCGATTACCCACGTCATAATTACGTTCAGTAGGAGAAAATTTTCGAGAGAAAAAGGCACAAGGGTTACTTTTAGAGGTCTCTGGATCTTTTTGGGACAAAACGGCACCTGCCCCAATTTCAGAGGCATCAACCTCCACCTGAAATGGCAGAGAAACATCAGGCTGCCGTAGAACAGGAGCAGAAGTGAATCTCTGCTTAAGTTCCTGAAATGCAGAGACTGCCTCAGGAGGCCAATTCACCACATCAGAACCCTTTTTGGTCAAATCAGTTAATGGTTTAACAATAACCGAGAAATTACCAATAAATTTACGATAAAAATTGGCAAAACCCAAAAATCTTTGAAGAGCCTTTAATGAAGTAGGTTGTACCCAATCACAGATGGCCTGAACCTTGACCGGGTCCATTTCAATAACAGATGGGGACAAAATGAATCCCAGAAATGAGATCCTCTGTACGCCAAAAAGACACTTTGATCCCTACACAAACAGAGCATTCTCTCTCAAAATCTGGAATACAGTTCGAACATGTTTCACATGAGAGTCCCAGTCATTAGAAAAAATCAAGATATCATCCAAATAAACAATCAGAAATTTATCCACAAAATCCCTGAAAATGTCATTCATGAAGGACTGGAAGACAGAAGGAGCATTAGTGAGCCCAAAGGGCATCACAAGGTACTCAAAATGCCCCTCCGGGGTATTGAATGCCGTCTTCCATTCATCCCCGTGCTTAATGCGAATAAGGTTATATGCCCCCCTGAGGTCAAGCTTGGTAAACCAAGTAGCGTTTTTCACCCTGGAAAACAGGTCAGAAATCAAGGGTAACGGGTATTGATATTTCACAGTAATATTGTTCAAAAGACGATAATCAATACACGGCCTTAATGAACCATCCTTTTTGTCCACAACGAAAAAACCGGCACCTAAGGGTGAAGAGGATGGTCTGATATGACCCTTCTCCAATGACTCCTTGATATAAGACCGCATAGCGTCATGTTCAGGTACAGACAAGTTAAAAAGGCGACCTTTAGGGAATTTACTACCAGGCACTAATTCAATAGCGCAGTCATAGCTCCTATGGGGAGGCAAGGATGCAGATTTACTTTCGCTAAACACATCAGAAAAATCAATCAAAAAGTCAGGAACATCCTGAGCCTGGGGGGAGGCAGAAAAAACAGGAGTGTTGGTATTAACACATTGGCAGCCCCAACTGGTTACAGACACAGATTTCCAATCCAAAACAGGATTATGAGACTGTAACCAAGGGAAACCCAGTACGATAATATCATGCAGATTATACAGAACCAAAATTTGCAGCACTCCTGATGATCAGGTTCAACCCTCATTATCACCTGAGTAGAGAGCTGAGGTTTATTCTCAGCCAAAGGGGTAGAATCGATCCCCAGAAGGGGAATAGACTTCTGTAGGGGTATCAAGGGAAACCCACAACGTTTAGCAAAATCATAATCCATCAGGTTAATAGCTGCTCCAGAATCAACGAAAGCCTGAGCAGAAAAGGAGGACAGAGAGCATATCAGAGTGACAGTTAGTAAAAACTTAGTCTGAACACTACCCAAGACAACTGAGCGTGCAAAATGTCTTCCCCGCTTAGGGCAGACTGAAATAGCATGAGAGGCATCACCACAGTAGAAACATAACCCATTGCGCTTTCGAAACTCATGACGCTGTGCCCCAGACACCACTCTATCACACTGCATGGATTCAGAAGCAGGTTCACAAGGCAACACTATTCCACGCATACTTCTCCGCTCACGCAAACGTCTGTCAATTTGAATCGCTAATGACATAGAATCATTGAGACCAGAGGGGACAGGGAATCCCACCATAACATCCTTTACATTATCTGACAGCCCCTTCCGAAAAAGGGCCGCCAAAGCGTCGTCATTCCACTTGGTCAGGACTGCCCACCTACGGAATCTCTGACAGTATAACTCAGCGTCATCAAGCCCCTGATTTAATGCCAACAAGGCTTTTTCAGCTTGATCAGTGACATTTGGCTCATCGTACAATAACCCCAAAGCCTGAAAAAATGCATCAACATCACTCAAAACAGGATCCCCAGGTGTCAGGGAAAAAGCCCAATCCTGAGGATCGCCGCGCAGGAGAGAGATGACAATTTGAACCAGCTGCGCTGCGTTCCCCGAGGACTTAGATTTTAAGGCAAAAAACAATTTACAATTATTTTTGAAATTCTGAAACTTAGCTCTATCCCCTAAAAACAAATCTGGCATGGGAATCCTAGGTTCCACAACAGGCAACCTAGCAAGATATGCAGCAATACTCCGAACCTCAGTGGCAAGCTGATCCACACGGCCAGACAACTGTGCAAACTCCATTGAGAGAAAAAATCCTCCCCAGCACCCAGAGATACAGAGGGAAAAAAAAATGCAACAAACAGAAAAATATCTCTGACAACTCTGACAACCGTTTTTTCTTTCACAATATTTTTCCCTTCTGTGAGTACCATACAATTTTAAATTTTGGCCGGTGATACTGTTATGTTTCGGTAGCTGAGGAGTGCAGGCAAAAAGGCAATACACCAGAGCAGTTGGAATCTATGAGATTGCAGTACCCTGACTAACCACCACAACTAGAGGCAGCCGTGGAGCATTCCTACGTTGGTCCTAGACGCCTCGTCACAGCCTGAGAAACTAACTACACCTAAAGATAGAAATAGGAAAGCTATCTGCCCCGGAGCAGAACCCCAAAGATAATAGCAAGCCCCCAAACATGTAATGGCGGTTAGACAAGAAGAAATACTGACACAGACAGAAAATAGTATGAGCAAACGTTGGGGCCCAAACTAACTAAATAGAAAAGGATAGGAAGGGTACTTACTGCAATCCCAAAAAAAAAACCTGAAAGCACCAACTCTACTAATTTCAAAAACACCTGAGATCACACGACCTCTACCACCTAAATTAGTTCTCTGGTGTAACAAAATCAAAACAGCAGCCACTGAAAAAACTGGAAAAAGCAAAAGTACAAACATCAGTGGCTGAACTAAACTGAGAGGGCAAAAGCCCCCGGAGGGGACCCAGAAGGCCCCCACAGAAGTGCAGGACAAAATGCAAAAATCAAGCACAAAAACAAAAAGGAGAAAATGTCTTATCTGTAAGCAGGAGATGCAGACACGACACAGCAGGCTACAAGGGAAACAGGAATCAAGGATTGAGACCCGAACAATTGATCACCGGCAAACCTGATGGGAAGGTGACTCCCTTATATAAGACCAGTCAGTAACACCTGATTCCCAGTCCTCACAATCTTCACTGAACAGACCAGTACCGCTTGTAACCACCAGAGGGAGCCTCTGCTCAGAACTCATCTCAAGCCCATTTACAACAACAGTCCCTCAAAGGCAGAAATTCTCAATTCCATTGGGGTAAAGAACAGGCAGAAGCATTCAAGGAAATGAAGGAGATCCTGACAGGTGATGAGATCCTAGCTTACCCTGACTACAGCCAGCCGTTCCTGTTGTATACAGATGCCAGCAACGAAGGATTGGGAGCAGTCCTCAGTCAGAAGCAAAATGGCCTGGAGAAAGTCATCGCCTATGCTAGCAGGAAGCTCCGCCCGACCGAAAGGAACCCAGAGAACTATAGCAGCTTTAAGTTGGAGTTCCTGGCACTGGTCTGGGCCATCACGGAGAGGTTTAAACACTACTTGGCCTCCAACAAGTTCACTGCCTACACTGACAACAACCCCTTGACGCATCTTGAAACAGCCAAGCTGGGACCCATGGAACAACGATGGTGGCTCGACTGTCAAATTATCAATTCACAATTAAGTACCGGGCGGGCCGCAAGAATGCCAATGCTGATGCCCTGTCCAGGATGCCTCATGAATCAGACACTGAAGAGGAAGTGGATGATCTGGAAGAGATTGAACTACCTGCCTTTCACCGGAATGGGGTGATCTACGAGCAACAAGCCAGCAGGAGATCGTGTAGTAAGACGTTGAATCCTTTACCTCACCACAGCTGGAAAGAGACTCAGGACAGCGATCCAGTGGTCAGCCGTATCAAGGAGCTGATAACCCAGGAAGGTTCCTCCTTGGAGAAAGACGCACCTCTACCAGCAAGGCAGCTGTGGAATGAAAGAAGCCGGTTGTTCATCTACCGTGAGAAGTTGTGCAGGAGATACGTCAACCCGAGGACCCATGAAAAGGTTTGGCAGATAGTAGTTCCCAGAGCAGACATCCAGATGGTGTTAGAAGCCTACCACGATCAAGCGGGACACTTTGGCTGGAAAAAGCTGGAGACCCTGTTGAAGTGTCGGTTCTACTGGGTAGGGATGCGCAGCTCCATCGAGAAGTGGTGCCGGAACTGTGGACCCTGTGGCCTCAGACGAAAAGACTACAGCAGTCATAAGGCACCCCTGCAGCCCATCCAGACGACTCGCCCTTTGGAAATCGTGGCCCTGGACCATGTGAAGTTGTCACCCAGCCGGTCAGGATATTCCTATGCCCTGACTATGGTGGATCATTACTCCAAATTCCTGGTGGTCGCCCCTGTTAAAGATCTGACAGCAGAGACAGCAGCAAAGACCTTCCAAGCAAGTTTCTGCAGACCACACGGTTATCCTGAGCAGGTGCTAACTGATCAAGGCCCAGCCTTTGAGGCCGAACTATTCAAAGAGTTCTGTCACCTGTACGGGTGTAAAAAGATAAGAACTACACCGTACCACCCCCAAACCAATGGACTTTGTGAAAAGATGAATCACATCGTTATTGACTTACTGAAAACTGTACCACTGGAAGAAAGAAATCGGTGGCCAGACTTGTTACCTGACCTGGTAGACATGTACAACCATATACCGGTGAGTTCCACCAACTGCACCCCAGCCTATCTCATGCGGGCAAGACCAGGAAAGCTGCCCATGGATCTAGAGCTTGGAGTTGTGGAACCGGAAGCGGATGTAACTACTGGGGACTGGAACACAAACAGACAGGAACAGTACAGAAAAGTACAGGCCTGTGTTGAGGAAAGTCTCAATCGAGGAAGGGATAAACAAGCAGATCGCTACAATAAAAGTGCGCCGGCTGAACCTTTCGCACCTGGTGAAATCGTACTGAAAAGAAAAAGGAGGCTACACAAACTCGACGATCAATGGGAAAGAGAGCCCTACATCATACAAAGTTCAAGGTTTGATAACAAGAAAACGTGCATAATAAGCAAGGATGGAGGAAAAACAACTGCAACTGTGTCTAGAGACCATCTAAAGTTGTGTCCGGACCCATTAAAGCTCCGAGAGGAAGAACCTGTTGTCAATCAGGAAAAGAGTGATGAAGCAGTTATACATACAGACTTGGGAGATTTCCCCGCAGATTGGCCCAGAATTGGAGAAGCTGTAATCATTCCCGTGCTTCAATTTTATCAACCGCTAGAAGAATCTCTAAATCCAATTGCACCAATTGTGCCAGTAGAGTCAGTTCCAGAAGGACCTGTTCCGGAAGAACCTCAACCAGTGGAACCACGAGAAGCAGCACCACAAGAAGCAGAATCCCAAGAAACTGAGCCTCAGGAAGAAGGATCCCCTGCAGAAGTTGCACCGGTTCACTCAGTTTACAGTGTGCTTGCCAGCCCAGTAGGGAGGTTGAGACAATTCTATAATTCACTCTCACATAGCACAAACAGGGAAACTGCTACCCCACAGGTCATTGCACCACGCAGATCCGAACGTAGCACAAAAGGACACATCCCTGCTAGGTTCAGAGATTAGTTTAACCTCTGGCAAATGTAAATAATTGTTTAAAGTCATTATATATAAATGTACATATGTTTGCTTATAATGTATATATCAGTATTTATTGACCTGTTTTCCCTTATCATCTTGGAACAAGAGGAATGGACATTATTTTCTACTTGTTTTCTCACCCCTATTTGAGCATCCTTTCCAAAAGAGACTGGGACTTTTATGGCTGCTCAAAGTTCCTCAATCCCTCATTGTACATAATTGATCAGTTTTGTTTATGCAACGGTTCAAGAGTGCCTTACCTCCGTAAAGGAAGAATTGTTTTTATATGTTATTGTTCTGTTACCTGTTTTTGTATTTCAGCCCCGGAGTGCTGAATTCTACTAAGGGGGAATGTGGAGCCCAGCTGTGACTGGATCCATTCTTCCAGAAGGATGTACTAAAGGAAGATCCCACTAGAGGTCACTACACACACACACATCTCAGCTTACCTAAGAGACCAGTAGAGGGAGCTGTGTGTTAGGCACATAAAAAAACCAGTTAGTTCTAGTTTTACCTCAGACAGATCAGAACAGCAGTTACCTCAGACAAGCTGTGAGGGACAGATGAGTTCTCCTCAGGACACGAGAGTGAGAGGATTCCTGTCAGAGCTCAGTCAGAGCTAAAAACGGACGGAGATTGATTGATCCTAGTCAGAGCTGAAGCTGAAGTGTAGCTCAGGAGGAAGCGTGCCAGACGCTTAAAAGAGCGGCGAAGAGGCAGCACATTAACTGCCAGCGTGTGTGATCTTTATAGGACCCAGGTAGGCCGAAAGCAAGTGGAATTGGAGGGGCCAGTAAGCATTAATAGCTTTCCCCCCAGCAACGAATACCGGACGCCGGGTCCCGAGCCTATAAGGATCTCTACGACCTTTTAGGAGAACACCGGAGTTCCTGGAGGACTACAAGTCCCAGGAGTACCACAGAGTTGACACGTACAGGATCAGGGGAACAGAGTCTGCCTGATCAGCGATAAAAAGACCCTGTTCTGCCATAGAGAAGGTCCCCCACCAAGTCAGCCAGGTACAGAACAGAGACTGAGTTAGACCTAGCTACAAGCAGGTCAGGACTTCATTAAATAACGACAGAGAACAGGAGGCCATACACCTACCAGTGGAGGAATCCGGACGTACATCCTTCGCCCTGCCGTGCTCCGGGGAGTACCTGCCATTCCTGCAGTAAAGGTACCAAACTGACTTTTGTGTGTGACTCACTTATTGTCTCTGACGGCGGGATCCCCATCTGTCCTGCATCCTCATATTTCTATCCACCCTGGAAGGACACCGTCTTACTTGTAGAAGACCTACCATCTAGCTGCCCAACATCATCCCTTCCAGAGTATGTGCACAGCAGCGCTGGTCCCTCTGACCAGATACTACAAGTGGCGTCACGACAACTTACACGAACATTTCCATCATCCCTGTAAATATCCCACATTACGGTGAGTGCCCAGGGCACGGACCGAGCTGGCTACCCGTGACATCCCCCATAGACTTCCATGGGCTCGGTGCCGAGTACCCCAAAGCCCTGGTACGTGCGCGTCACATGCATAAATTGTCCTTCATATTTTCAGAGCACCCATGGGTCAACATATTAACAAACATGGAGTCTTTGTTTACCAAAGATAGTAGAACAATACTAGGACTTCAATACTCGGACAGATACAATAGCTAATCAGCATCCAGTCTACAAACGGCAGCCATTGAACATTAATCATTAGTAGAGTTGAGCGATACTTTCCGATATCCAAAAGTATCGGAATCGGAATGGTATCGCCGATACCCAAAAAATATCGGCGATACCCGATACCGATACCGGAAATACAATGTAAGTCTATGGGAACAAAATATCGGAATTAAAAAAAACCCATTCTTGCCTTGTTGGTTAATTGTACATGAAGGAAAACAACAAAGAGTAATGTAGAATTTATTGGGGGAGGTTGAGGAGACATTAAAGGCATAGATGTTTAACACAATGCAATGGAATAGCATTAATATTTCTTTTTTTGAAATACGTTTGGATTGACGAAGAAATTGACAATGTTGTTAACCTTTTTTCTATTTTGTCAAATATGTCTGTTTCACAACTTCCATGCTCTTCACCTTTTTAACTTTTCACACACTTTCTCCTTCATAATCTTCAGCAGCATCATCTTTCTCATCAAATTATTCTTCATCTTCACCTTCTTAATCTTCTAAAACTTCTTGCTATTCATCTTTTTGTTAACATTACTTATATTGTTCTTATTAAACAGTTATTATTCTTCATATTCTACTTCTTCATCTTCTTCCTATTCATCCTTTTCATCATATTCTTATTTGTGACAGACATTCCTGTACTTGTAATCTGTAAAACTGAATTTTCATCCTTCCGTTCTTGCTGTCACGAAAGATTTTAATTACAACAGTATTTGTCCGCGTTCAGTTTAGCCTGCAGCAGCATCAGGCATTTTCCAGGGGCACCACGAGGAGGAACGGACTCACCCCCATACACTGCTTAGTCTTCTTCTGCTTAGAATTTAGAGCATATATTTTGCTCTTCATTTTGGTCTTATACTTAATGTTCTTCTGCTTTTTGATCTTCTGCTTATTGTTCTTCTGTCTCTTGTTCTGTATCTTGTAGTTTGTCTTAACCTTCTTTGTCCTGTTGGTGATGGTACAAAAGCCAATGGAAGTAACGAGGACCAGCTGACTGTGCTGGAACCCGGAGGGTCAGCAGAAGGAAAAGAGCCAATGGCACAACCGAGGACCAGCTGACGTTACTGGGACACGGTTACTAAGCAGGAGGTACCTGTGCTCCAAAGCACTACCAAGGACCAGCAGACGTTGCTGGAACTCGGATACCGACATGGAGGCACCTAGGCCAAAGGCACTGCGGAGAACCAGCTGACGGTACTGGAACCCGGATGGGTAGCAGAAGGTACAAGAGCCAATGAAAGTAACGAGGACCAGCTGACTGTGCTGGAACCCGGAGGGTCAGCAGAAGGAAAAGAGCCAATGGCACAACCGAGGACCAGCTGACGTTACTGGGACACGGTTACTAAGCAGGAGGTACCTGTGCTCCAAAGCACTACCAAGGACCAGCAGACGTTGCTGGAACTCGGATACCGACATGGAGGCACCTAGGCCAAAGGCACTGCGGAGAACCAGCTGACGGTACTGGAACCCGGATGGGTAGCAGAAGGTACCCATGGAAATTAAAGTTGAGGCAGCAGGACTTTTTGCCGTTCACACAGCAGGGGAACAGCTGACATTACTGAACCCCAGTAACACAGGAGCAAGTGTAGACTGTGCTAACAGCACTTCCGAGAAACAACTGGCGGTGTTGTAACCCAGGGATGAGAAGAGAACATGGTGGAGGCAGCAGGACTTTTTGCCGTTCACACAGCAAGGGAACAGCTGACATTACTGAACCCCAGTAACACAGGAGCAAGTGTAGACTGTGCTAACAGCACTTCCGAGAAACAACTGGCGGTGTTGTAACCCAGGGATGAGAAGAGAACAGGGTGGAGGCAGCAGGACTGTTTGCCGTTCACACAGCAGGGGAACAGCTGACATTACTGAACCCCAGTAACACAGGAGCAAGTGTAGACTGTGCTAACAGCACTTCCGAGAAACAACTGGCGGTGTTGTAACCCAGGGATGAGAAGAGAACAGGGTGGAGGCAGCAGGACTGTTTGCCGTTCACACAGCAGGGGAACAGCTGACATTACTGAACCCCAGTAACACAGGAGCAAGTGTAGACTGTACTAACAGCACTTCCGAGAAACAACTGGCGGTGTTGTAACCCAGGGATGAGAAGAGAACATGGTGGAGGCAGCAGGACTGTTTGCCGTTCACACAGCAGGGGAACAGCTGACATTACTGAACCCCAGTAACACAGGAGCAAGTGTAGACTGTGCTAACAGCACTTCCGAGAAACAACTGGCGGTGTTGTAGCCCAGGGATGAGAAGAGAACATGGTGGAGGCAGCAGGACTTTTTGCCGTTCACACAGCAGGGGAACAGCTGACATTACTGAACCCCAGTAACACGGGAGCAAGTGTTAACTGTGCTAACAGCACTTCCGAGAAACAACTGGCGGTGTTGTAACCAAGGGATGAGAAGAGAACAGGGTGGAGGCAGCAGGACTGTTTGCCGTTCACACAGCAGGGGAACAGCTGACATTACTGAACCCCAGTAACACGGGAGCAAGTGTTAACTGTGCTAACAGCACTTCCGAGAAACAACTGGCGGTGTTGTAACCCAGGGATGAGAAGAGAACATGGTGGAGGCAGCAGGACTTGTTTGCCGTTCACACAGCAGGGGAACAGCTGACATTACTGAACCCCAGTAACACGGGAGCAAGTGTTAACTGTGCTAACAGCACTTCCGAGAAACAACTGGCGGTGTTGTAACCCAGGGATGAGAAGAGAACAGGGTGGAGGCAGCAGGACTTTTTGCCGTTCACACAGCAGGGGAACAGCTGACATTACTGAACCCCAGTAACATGGGAGCAAGTGTTAACTGTGCTAACAGCACTTCCGAGAAACAACTGGCGGTGTTGTAACCCAGGGATGAGAAGAGAACAGGGTGGAGGCAGCAGGACTGTTTGCCGTTCACACAGCAGGGGAACAGCTGACATTACTGAACCCCAGTAACACAGGAGCAAGTGTAGACTGTGCTAACAGCACTTCCGAGAAACAACTGGCGGTGTTGTAACCCAGGGATGAGAAGAGAACATGGTGGAGGCAGCAGGACTTTTTGCCGTTCACACAGCAGGGGAACAGCTGACATTACTGAACCCAGTAACACAGGAGCAAGTGTAGACTGTGCTAACAGCACTTCCGAGAAACAACTGGCGGTGTTGTAACCCAGGGATGAGAAGAGAACAGGGTGGAGGCAGCAGGACTGTTTGCCGTTCACACAGCAGGGGAACAGCTGACATTACTGAACCCCAGTAACACAGGAGCAAGTGTAGACTGTGCTAACAGCACTTCCGAGAAACAACTGGCGGTGTTGTAACCCAGGGATGAGAAGAGAACAGGGTGGAGGCAGCAGGACTGTTTGCCGTTCACACAGCAGGGGAACAGCTGACATTACTGAACCCCAGTAACACAGGAGCAAGTGTAGACTGTGCTAACAGCACTTCCGAGAAACAACTGGCGGTGTTGTAACCCAGGGATGAGAAGAGAACATGGTGGAGGCAGCAGGACTTTTTGCCGTTCACACAGCAGGGGAACAGCTGACATTACTGAACCCCAGTAACACAGGAGCAAGTGTAGACTGTGCTAACAGCACTTCCGAGAAACAACTGGCGGTGTTGTAACCCAGGGATGAGAAGAGAACAGGGTGGAGGCAGCAGGACTGTTTGCCGTTCACACAGCAGGGGAACAGCTGACATTACTGAACCCCAGTAACACAGGAGCAAGTGTAGACTGTGCTAACAGCACTTCCGAGCAACAACTGGCGGTGTTGAAGCCCAGGGTCAAGGAGGATGTTTAAATACTAGATCAAGTATTTTCCTTGTTACGTGTCAATTAAAAATGTCTATACTCCAAACAAGAGAAATATAACCTTTAGTACCATAAGATGATGATTTTACTTTAAAAAATATATGTAAATTAATAATTGACAAACAAACGCATACATTAACATGTTGAAAAGCAATGCAAACCACAATAAAAATCGGTTAAATAATCTGCTATACGGTTTTAAATAAAAGCATACAAGTACATATCAGAATCCATTAATGATGGATAAGTAACAGTATGTACACCATTTTCATTTGCTGAATAATATCACTAAAAAGTTTTTAAAAATATCTAAAATTTCCATCATGTAATACTGATAATATGTGCCAATCATTTATATTAACAAAAAAAACCTTTAAAAAGTGCATAGTGAAAACAGCTATTTATGCCTGACTGTGGACTTGCAAGCATGACAACGGATAGATAAGGTATATATAGATGAGACTGCATAGCCACAGATGGTGAATGGCGATGTAATACTGTACCTCAATAAAGTGTGCGCTTACTACTACATCCTTTTTTTTATATAGCTTTATAAAAGGGTACGTGCATGTATGCTTGCGCCTTTGTTTGGACGCACAGACTGGCTTCCTGCTGTGACGCGTTGGGTATTGGAGCGTCTGTGCGTCTTATGACGCAGACTAACATTCACGGTGCGCATCGTTCATCATCGCAAGCGTACCGACAACACAAAGGCGTTGTCATGACTGCTTTACTCAGTAAACATGCACCTATGATGAAACATACACGCATGTGCCCTATTACATAACAAGCTACAAGAAAAATGCGTGTGAGGTGTGACACAGCTGTTTTGTTAAGGTACAGTATTATATCGACATTGTACAGGTGTCGCTATTCAGTCTGATAAATAGATATCATTCACCTATTCTATCAGTTGTCGTTCTTTCAGCACCACTTACAGGTATATATTTTGCTATTGTGACTATGCACTATTGACTTTACCAAGGTAATGCATGATTTTTGTTAGCGATTATCATGTTTACATGAAGGACCTTTATGATATGGGCTGTTAACTTTCTAATCAAATATGTATTTTTTAAAATGACACAAATATAAGTAATGTTGAAGAGGACTATTCCTACATGCATTGTTTGCACAATATTACAGGTGTACATCACGTCCCTTAATCAACATTGGATATTATATTTACTTGTATGCTTTTATTTCAAAGGCAAGAACACTGAAGTATAACCTTCGCACTGCAGCAGTTGTCAAAGTTCAACCCACATTATGCACTTCCAACATTGCAGTATTTGAGTCATCATGATGTGAGTTGGATTTGTCTAAGCTATGGAGTGACAAGGTTGACCATCAGTATCCTATAGCATAAGTAGGCTTTTGTGTTTGCATTTGTTTTCGACATGTGCATATCTGTAATAATATGTCACAATTATTTTGTTACAGATTTGTGACAAAGACAAATCATTTTATGGTTTGAAAGTTGACGTTTCAAATGTTTACAGCTTAGAAATCATGGTGTAGCCTCATATCTATGTGTAGCACTAGACACTTTGAGATGTCATGTTTTTTTCACCATGATTAGGTAGCTAGCAGTAATTTTTGCCGGACACACAGCAGGGGAACAGCAGGCGTTACTGAACCCCACAAACACATCAGCAATTGTTTTCATCTGTGCATCTAACACTTCTGAGCAGCAACTGGCGCTGTTGAAGCCCAGGGTCAAGGAGGGTGTAGGCAGAGGCCTAGTATGAGACGTTTGAATTTGAAGTTGTAGTTAGCAGCAGTAATTTTTGCCAGACACACAGCAGGGGAACAGCAGGCGTTACTGAACCCCACAAACACATCAGCGATTGTTTTCATCTGTGCATCTAACACTTCTGAGCAGCAACTGGCGCTGTTGAAGCCCAGGGTCAAGGAGGGTGTAGGCAGAGGCCTAGTATGAGACGTTTGAATTTGAAGTTGTAGTTAGCAGCAGTAATTTTTGCCAGACACACAGCAGGGGAACAGCAGGCGTTACTGAACCCCACAAACACATCAGCGATTGTTTTCATCTGTGCATCTAACACTTCTGAGCAGCAACTGGCGCTGTTGAAGCCCAGGGTCAAGGAGGGTGTAGGCACAAAATATTGAGTTATTGCCTTGTTACGTGGCCATTGCAAATGTATGTACTTCAAACAAGAATAAATGAAGTTTTACTACGACAATAAAATGATGAATTTCAATTACAAGAATAGAAAAATATTTATACTTGACAGTCCTCTGTGGTTGATAACGTTTAATGGCTAACTGAAAATATGGTAACAAATTCAAAGCTTTCGAGACTACTCAGGTGTCTTCATCAGGCTAAGAGTAAAGCCAAAAATGAAGAATCACATATTTCTACACACAACAGGACACAGGAATAGCTAAGACAAGTGAGGGAGGGACAAGTGAGGGGAGACCGGCAACAAAAAGGAGAACAAGGATGAATTATCAGCGCCACACAATCACAGATAAATTAATGAATTTACCTGTGGCAAAAGACTTTTGTATGCCCGGTCATAGCATGATGGATATGCAATTACTGGTATTAAAATATAACTTCAAATATGAGAAACGTACAAAGGTTTCAGAATATAAGCTCATCATGACCTTTGACACTGTTAGTGATGGAATGAATAGATCACATGGATTTATGTCATTCTATATCAATTAAGGAATCTGCGTCTATGCCCTTCCAGGGTCATGAAAACCCAAAAAAAGACGCCAATGAGAGGGCAATCAAACTTTCTATCCTTATCTAGGAACTGTTCCAATATTTATGTTCATCCCTGTGAGATAATGACAGTTCTGATACACGTCACTTACTTGTCTTACCTATTGCACTATTCCTGTGTCCTGTTGTGTATAGAAATATGTGATGCTTAATTTTTTTATTTAGTCTTTGCCTGATGAAGAGACGTGAGTAGCCTTGAAAGCTTGCAATTTGTTTCCATCTTTTCAGTTATCCATTAAAAGGTATCAACCACTGCTGACTCTGAAGTCTAAATATTTTTCTATCTACTGGCTAACACGGTACAAAGATACACATGTTTTCTAATTTCAAGAAGGAAAAATAAAGAAAATACAAATATAAACGCATATATGCACATGCCAAAAATAAATGGAACAACACAACACCCAAAAAATTGGTAACAAAATATAGTGTTGTAAATTTAAGAATAAAAGTCCATTTTTTTTTTTATGAATAATGCTTAAGGAACGCTATGTTAAACCATAACATAGTGAAGACAATGGATTTTGTAATAGTCACTCATCATCATCATCGCAAATTTTATGTGACAGTCACAGACATTTCAATTATTTAAGTTCATAAAATCGTAACTTTCTATAGCATGTATGACATGTCCAGCATGGACTCATCAATGTGATTGATGACACAATAATGTACGATAAAAAATAACCATTTAAAAAAACATTAGGCATTGTTTGTCACAATTTAAGTGTGTGCCTGCAAGTGTAGGTGAAACAAAGGCTACGGATAGCAAAGGTATATTCTATGTCTGTATCAGACAGTGGACAGCCTCTGATGGGTAATGCCGATGTTATACTGTACGTCAATAAAGTCTGCGGCTGAAATCATGCATTTTTTGCTTGTAGAGTGTTGAAGAGGGTAAAAGAATGTCTGGTTGCGCAAAGCTTTATCCGTCAACACTACCTTCCTACTGTCACGCGTAGGGTAGGGTAGCGTGTGGCAATTAGCTGACTATAAAATGTGAGGTTAGGCTGCGTTATTGCGCACTAGGGACGCAAAAAAAAATACAGCAGTAATAATTTAATGTGTAATACTCCACCTATGACAAACAAAAAAATTACGTTCCCTCTTTAACAATGTACAAGACTAACAAGCCTAATGGTTGACGCTGACTTAATTGAGATACAGTATTACATCAACATTGTCCATGAGTAACTATGCACTGTGATACCTATATACCAATATTAATTTATATCTCTTGTGGTTGTTTCAACAGCACTTGCAGGTATAACTACCTATTGTCAGTATGCATGATGCACTTTCTAGATGTAATAATTTATTATTGGACATTATTACCATGTTTACATGCTGGCCATTTCATATATGGTGTTTGAAGTTACAGTTGGCATCAGTATGTGTATTTTATAATGTCTGTCATAAATAAAACTCGTGATGATGATGATGAGGATTTAATGATTCGTACATCCATTGACTGCATTATCTTACAGGTACAGATAAAGTTCCTTAAAAAGCATTAATTCATAAGTATGAAATGTACTTTTATGCATTAATTTCAAAATGTGAAGAGTAGACTATGTTTTATTTTTTGTTACCATTTCTAATAGACATGTGCAGATATGCGCTGTGATGACAAATTATTATTTGTCCATATTTGTCATAAAAATTTATCATTCTAGGCCTGCAAAACTTCACAATTTCATGTTTTCAGCATAACAAGCAGGGTGACGGCTCTTCCCTATTTGGAGCATGTTGGTCATGTGTTTTTCTGTCCATGTGTCGGGAACAGGAGACTTCTTGCCGTTCACACAGCAGGGGAACAGCTGGCGTTACTGAACCCCACTAACAGTAGAGCTTGTGTTTTGTTCTGTGGACACGACACTTCTGAGCAGCAACTGGCAGTGTTGGAGCCCAGGGAGTAGAGTTCAGGTGGTAGAAAGATGAACATAACAGGAGACATGGATAACGTTGCGAACCAGTTATTTAATCTGAAAACGGACAGACAAATTCTGGCGAGATCCATGCCTTGTTCATTTTCAGAAAAGTAAGCCGGTCTACACTATCGGAGGATAGTCGCATGCGACGGTCTGTTAGTACACCACCTGCAGCACTAAAGACGCGCTCCGATAATACACTGGCAGCAGGGCAAGCCAGCACCTCCAATGCATACTGGCTAAGCTCTGGCCATGTATCCAGCTTAGAGACCCAAAACTTGAATGGGAAGAGCCATCTGCGAGTACACTGAGAGGCAAAGCCAAGTAGTCTGTCACCATCTGACGGATACGTTGCCTCCCGCTGACTGGAGCCCTCTCGGATGGTGTAGACATTTGTGGCGCTGCCACAAAACTTTGCCACATTTTTAACATACTGGTCTTTCCCTGTGCAGAGGCACTGCGTGTGCTCCCTCTTGTTGCAGAGCTCTCTACACTGCCTCGACGCACAGAGCTGCTTTGTAAAGCAGTAGCAGCAGCAGTGCTCTCGGCAGTAAGGTAGAACATTAGGGATTGCACCAGTGTGTCTTGGTACTCCCGCATTTTACGCTCCCGGTTCAACGGTGTGATGAGGCTTTTGACGTTGTCCCAGTAGCGAGGGTCTAGGAGGGTGTACACCCAATAATCAGACGTCGTGAGAATGTGGGCGATGCGGCGGTAGTTTCTTAGGCACTGCAGCATGAAATCAACCATGTGCTGCAGACTCCCAACTGGCAAAGAAACGCTGTCCTCTGCAAGAGGCGTCATCTCTGCCTGCTCTGCATCACCCCACCCTCGCTCTACATACTGACTAGAGCGTTGTGTACCTCCCTCTGGAGCGATGTCTTCCTCCTCCATTGACTCCTCCTCCTCATCCTCCTCACAAAGTGAGCCCTGCCCAGCCCTTTGTGAGGAACCACGTTGCGCTGACTTTCCAGAAGGTGATGGAATTTGTGACTCCTCATCCTCCACCTCTTCCAAAACCTCATCCCTTATTGCTTGCAGTGTTTTTTGAAGCAGGCAGATAAGGGGGACAGTCAGGCTGACTAGTGCATCATCTGCACTCGCCATCCGCGTTGACTCATCAAACGCACGCAAAACGTGGCACATGTCCTTCATAGTGGCCCACTCATTAATGGTGAAGTGTGGATGGCGCAAATTGCGTGTTGATTGCGCCTGATGCAGCTGATACTCCATTACTGCTGGCTGCTGCTCACACAACCGCTCCAACATATGTAACGTTGAATTCCACCTGGTGGATACGTCACATATGATGCGATGTTCAGGAAGGTGCAATCTGCGTTGCAGAGCTGCAAATCGCGATCTGGCCATGCTGGAACGTCGCAAGTGAGCGCACTCTAGGCGGACCTTGTGCAGCAGTGCATCAAGATCCGGATAGTCCCTCAAAAAACTCTGCACGACCAAGTTGAGCACATGTGCCAGACATGGTATGTGAGTGAGTTTGCCAAGGCCCAGAGCTGCCACCAGATTTCGGCCATTGTCACACACTACCAAGCCTGGCTGGAGATTCGCTGGCAAAAACCACACGTCGCTCTCCTGCTTGATGGCATTCCAGACCTCCTGCGCTGTGTGGCTTCGATTCCCATGGGAATTAATTTCAGAACGGCCTGTTGCCGTTTGGCCACGGCTGTGCTCATATCGGTCGCATCAGGTAAGCGTCCACGGGTCCATGTGGAGGTAGACCGTGACGGCTCCTGCAGCGATGATTCTGAGGAACTGGAGTAGGAAGAGGAGTCAATGTGGACAGACTTGATTCCGGCAATCCTTGGAGTTGGCAGAACACGTACAGCGCCACTCGCAAGATCTGTACCCGGCTCCACAACATTCACCCAATGGGCAGTGAGTGAAAGGTATCGTCCCTGGCCATGGGTACTGGTCCACGCATCGGTGGTCAGGTGGACCTTGCTACTGACGGCGTTTAGTAGCGCATGTTTAATTTTTGCCATAACATGCTTTTGCAGACCAGGGACGGCTTGCCTGCTGAAATAAAATCGGCTGGGCACATTGTATTGTGGGACTGCCAATGCCATTAATTCACGGAAACTGTCAGTCTCCACCAGCCTGAATGACAGCATTTCAAGGGACAGGAGTTTTGCAATGCCAGCATTCAGAGCCTGTGCTCGTGGATGGTTTGCCGAGTATGGCCGTCTTTTATCCCATGCCTGTGCTACCGATGGCTGTTTTGTGGCCTGGGTGTGTGAGGATGACAGGGAACTTGCAGCTGTGGGTGGAATAACACTGTGTCTCTGGACAACAGTGACAGAGGTTCTTCCATGGCGATCCTGTGAGGAAGCCGAACCAGCTGTGTGTGAACTGGAGGAAGAGGCTCCAACACGAGCTGAAGATGTAGGTGCTGCTGTAGGTTGGCCTACATCTCCAGTGTGTCTTTGTAACTCAACAAAGTGCTTTGACCGCACATGTTTCCACATATTTGTTGTATTAAGGTTACTGACACTTTTACCTCTTTTAATTTTTTGATTACACAGCTTGCATTTGACATAGCAAATATCATCTGCAACTGTATCAAAAAAGGACCACGCAGAGCAAGTCCTGGGAGCGCCCGGTTTGGCTGTTGGAAGAGAACTGCTCCGAACGGGTGCCAAACTGGAGGCTACAGGCAAGCGAGTCTGCAGCCTACCTCTCCCTACTGTTTGGACCGTTGGGGCAATCTCTTCCTCAGAGCTGCTCCCACCACCTTCCTGTTCCTCACGCCATGTTGGGTCTTGGACCTCATCATCTCCACCACTACCCTCTTCCAACACCTGCTGTTGTTGGGTGGTCTGGCCAGCACCATGCTCAACAGAAACTGGCAACTGAGTCTCATCATCATCAGATGCGTTCTGCGGTGTGCTGACCATCGGCACTGGCTCACCCGCCTCTTCAGATTCAGAGAGACACAGCTGTTGCGCATCACTGCATACTGCCTCTTCTTCACATTCCAGAATGCTGCTTGGCTGGGCCCCTGTTTGCAAGCCAACAGATTCTGAGAACAGAAGCAGAGACTCAGCTGGCTCCTGTACAGAGCTCTCTGACTGCCTGGGCAATTTGGCAGGCGGTGAAGAGACTGATGGTTGTTCAACAGTGCTGTGGTCCTGAGAGGAGGTGGAAGCTATTGAAGTCGATGCATTGGCTGCCATCCAACCAACAACGGCTTCAATTTGTTCTTCACGCAGCAGGGGGGTACGCTGAGCTCCTACAAAAGTGCGCATAAAGGAACGCTCACGGGGAAAACTGGTGGATGCTGTGTCACTGGGTGCGGCAGCAGCCACAGAATCCCCACGTCCTCTCCCTGCTGCAAATCCACGGCCACGACCACGACCACGTGCCTTACTCACTGACTTCTTCATCTTGGTAGATTGATAAAGAAAGTCAGAAAAGTTATAAGGCTTAAGTGTGGTTATTCCTCACAGACTACAGTGAACCCTGCAGACAACTGTTCAGTATCTGTGAAAGGCCCCTTTGTGTACTTCTATAGTGTTTGCAACCAATGTATTGTATACGGATGGAAGCGCGTCACACTAATAGATTAGATTTTTTTCCACTAAAATGGAGCAGCACCAATTAGAGAAAAATGTGAAGGATGAGGCAGTGACACACGCTCAGCAGACTACAACCGGCAGTGTTGAAGAACAAACTGGAGCGTAATCTGCACTCACAAAATGAAAAGCTCACAGACTACAGTGAACACTGAAACACAACTGTTCAGTAGCTGTTAAAGGCCCCTTTGTCTACTTCTATAGTGTTTGCAACCAATGTATTGTATACGGATGGAAGCGCGTCACACTAATAGATTAGATTTTTTTCCACTAAAATGGAGCAGCACCAATTAGAGAAAAATGTGAAGGATGAGGCAGTGACACACGCTCAGCAGACTACAACCGGCAGTCGTTGAAGAACAAACTGGAGCGTAATCTGCACTCACAAAATGAAAAGCTCACAGACTACAGTGAACACTGAAACACAACTGTTCAGTAGCTGTTAAAGGCCCCTTTGTCTACTTCTATAGTGTTTGCAACCAATGTATTGTATACGGATGGAAGCGCGTCACACTAATAGATTAGATTTTTTTCCACTAAAATGGAGCAGCACCAATTAGAGAAAAATGTGAAGGATGAGGCAGTGACACACGCTCAGCAGACTACAACCGCAGTGGTTTGAAGAACAAACTGGAGCGTAATCTGCACTCACAAAATGAAAAGCTCACAGACTACAGTGAACACTGAAACACAACTGTTCAGTAGCTGTTAAAGACCCCTTTGTCTACTTCTATAGTGTTTGCAACCAATGTATTGTATACGGATGGAAGCGCGTCACACTAATAGATTAGATTTTTTTCCACTAAAATGGAGCAGCACCAATTAGAGAAAAATGTGAAGGATGAGGCAGTGACACACGCTCAGCAGACTACAACCGGCAGTGGTTGAAGAACAAACTGGAGCGTAATCTGCACTCAAAAAATGAAAAGCTCACAGACTACAGTGAACACTGAAACACAACTGTTCAGTAGCTGTTAAAGGCCCCTTTGTCTACTTCTATAGTGTTTGCAACCAATGTATTGTATACGGATGGAAGCGCGTCACACTAATAGATTAGATTTTTTTCCACTAAAATGGAGCAGCACCAATTAGAGAAAAATGTGAAGGATGAGGCAGTGACACACGCTCAGCAGACTACAACCGGCAGTGGTTGAAGAACTAACTGGAGCGTAATCTGCACTCACAAAATGAAAAGCTCACAAACTACAGTGAACACTGAAACACAACTGTTCAGTAGCTGTTAAAGGCCCCTTTGTCTACTTCTATAGTGTTTGCAACCAATGTATTGTATACGGATGGAAGCGTGTCACACTAATAGATTAGATTTTTTTTCCACTAAAATGGAGCAGCACCAATTAGAGAAAAATGTGAAGGATGAGGCAGTGACACACGCTCAGCAGACTACAACCGGCAGTGGTTGAAGAACTAACTGGAGCGTAATCTGCACTCACAAAATTAAAAGCTCACAGACTACAGTAAACCCTGCAGACAACTGTTCAGTAGCTGTGAAAGGCTCCTTTCTGTACTTCTATAGTGTTTGCAACCAATGTATTGTATACGGATGGAAGCACGTCACACTAATAGATTTGATTTTTTTCTAATATAATGGAGCTGCACCAATTCCACAAAATAAAATAAAAAAAAAAAAGAGTCAGTGACACGTGCAGATGCCTACAAACAGCGGTGGATGCAGAGCAAACTGCAGCGTCACCTGCACTGTCACACACACACCTTGCACAGAGCTGTTAAAACAACACTGGCAAAATGAAGCTTTACACAGCGGTTGGTAAACTAGCCTGCCTCAAGCACAGTAGTACACAAAATCGCAATATCTAACTGTCCCTCAGAGTGAGCAGAGTAGCGTTCTGTCCCTAACTGAGTTCACAGCACAGTGACGCTAAAATGGCGACGGCGCCTTTTATAGTGCATTCTGACATCATTTCAGCATCCAATCACAGCCATGCCATTAGTTAAGATGACCGCAGCATTACAGGATGTGCCCACACTTCATAAGATTCATCATTGGCTGACTAACATCACATTGCCTCTCAAAGAATTATGGGAACTTCCGATTCCGGTATACGATATTGAAAAAGTATCGGAATTAAGTATCGGAATTCCGATAACGCGAATATCGGCCGATACCCGATACTTGCGGTATCGGAATGCTCAACACTAATCATTAGTCATTCTATCATGAGCTCTAGCTCATGTCCCTGGGCCTACTGAAATAATATGTCTGGATAATTCAGATTAAATGCGATGTCACCACAGTTGGGATTAGTACAGTTTAACTCCTTCCCGACATTGCTAGTACATGTACATGTACGTCATGTACGTCATGATCAGGAAGGACTTCCCGACCGATGCAGCACATGTACGTCATGGGGATCACCCGCATACAGGGGATCACCGACAAATGTAAGCTGTTACTGGCTTAGACCCAAAAAAAAACCTGTAAGGTGAGGTCCCAATCAAACAAAGAAAACCAAAAACAAAAGGACCCCTAAAATATAACTTTTATTAGAAAGTTAAAAAAAACCTCACAGGTTTATGTTAACGAGAAATATGAAGCACAATACTAAATATGAAGGAAAGAATATCACAGTCTAACACTAGAGATGAGCGAACCTTTCAAGGTTCGGTTCGGTTCGCCAAACGATTAGACGTTCGCTGGACATATTCGCCGAATGGTTCGTCGAACATACCCGAACGCCATTAGATTCATAGCGAGGTCAAACCAAATGTAAACAAAACACCATAAGGGGACACAAAAAGCTTCCAAACAGATAAAATTAGGGGTAGACACCATGAAAAGTGGCACCAATTGACCCACAGTACATATTTACAAGTGACATAGAGGCAGTCAGCCATGGGCCTTGCATGAGGTATAAGGGTCTGGGCCAGCATTTTACAGCTTGTAATTGATGTTTTAATGAGGACCTGGTGATTGAGGGAGCATGTAATCCTTCTTAGCTGGGAGACCTGATACCTTATGCAACATCTGCAATTTTTTTTTATTACAGCCACTCTCAGGTGGCACAAATATCAGTTTCATGCAGTACTATTAGTAGAAAAATGGAAGGAAAGCAACCTAGGTAGGTGACTGGTCAATTGACCCACAGTAGAACCTTTTATAATGGCGCAGAAACAGTCAGCCATGGGCCATGCAAGAGGTATCAGGGTCTGGCCCAGCATTTACAGCTTTGAATTTAAGTTTCAATTAAGATGTGGTGGCTAAGGGAGCGGTGTAAGTCATCTTTGCTGGGAGCCCTTATACCTCATGCAACAGCCTAATTTTTTAGTTTCCTAGCTAAAGTCAGGTGGCACAAACATCAGTTTCATAGACTACTAATGGTATAAAAATTTAAGTATAGTAACACAGGTAGGTGACTGATCAATTGACCCACAGTGGAACATTTTAGAATCATAGAATGTTAGAGTTGGAAGGGACCTTAAGGGTCATCGTGTCCAAACCCCTTGCTCAATGCAGGATTCTGTAAAACTTCTCAGACATACGTCTGTCCAGCCTCTGTTTGAAGACTTCCCTTGAAGGAGAGCTCACCACCTTTCGTGGCAGCCTGTTCCACTCATTTATCACCCTCACTGCCAAAAAGTTTTTTCTAATATCTAATCTGTATATTCTCCCAATCAGTTTCATGCTTCTCATGTTTCCATGTGCAAAGGAGAATAATGATTATCCCTCTACACGGTGACATCCCTTCAGATATTTGTAGACAGCTATTAAGTCTCCTCTTAGCCTTCTTTTTTGCAAGGGAAATATTCCCAGATCCTTTAACTATTCCTTGTAGGACATATTTTGCAGTCCGCTCACCATCCTGTTAGCTCTTCTCTGTACTTGCTCCAGTTTTTCAATGTATTTTTCAAAATGTGGTGCCCAGAACTGGACACAGTTTTCCAGATGAGGCCTGATGAAGGAGTAGCGAAGGAGTATAGAGGTGAAAAATTAATTCACGTGATCTAGACTCTATGCTTCTCTTAATACATCCTAGAACTGTGTTTGCCTTTTTTTGCTGCTGCATTACACTGTTGACTCATGTGCAGTCTGTGATCTATTTGTATACCCAAGTCTTTTTCACATGTGCTGTTGCTTAGTTCTATTCCTCCCAATCTATAGATGTCATTTTCGTTTTCTTGCCCAGAAGTAAAATCTTGCATTTCTCCCTGTTAAATACCATTCTAATCTATTAGTCGCTGCCTATTGCTTCTCTAGATCCTTCTGAATCCTTTCTCTGTCTTCTCTAATGCTAGCTATCCCTCCTAGCTTTGCATCCTCTGTAAATTTAATTAGTTTACTTTCAGTTCCCTTATCTAGATCATTTATAAAAATGTTGAACAACACTGGGGCCAGGAAGAGCCTTGTGGTACCCCACTTGAAACACTTTTCAAATTGGATATGCAACCATTTATTAGCACTCTTTGAGTATGATCACTGAGCCAGTTATGAGTCCACCTAACTATTGCTTTGTCAATCCCATACTTGGTCATTTTTTCAATAAGGATAGTAGAAGATACTTTATCAAATGTTTTGCTGAAGTCGAGACACTCTATATCTACTGCATTTCCCTGATCCACCCAGTCAGTCAGTGATTCCAACATAGAAGGAAATTAGATTAGTCTGGCATGACTTGTTTGCTACAAACCCATGCTGGCTCTGGTTAATTACTGTATTCTTATCCAAGTACTTACATACATGCTGTTTAATAATTTGTTCAAATATCTTTCCTTGTATAGAAGTACTTGCCTGTAATTTCCAGGCTCCGTCTTCTTTCCTTTTTTAAAGGTAGGGACAACATTTGCCCTTCTCCAATCTTCTGGGACTTCTCCTGTTTTCCAGGATTTTTCAAAGATTCTGGCTAGAGGTTCTGCAATTTCCTCTTCTGACTCTTCCAGTACCCTAGGATGTAATTTATCTGGACCAGGAGATTTTAATTCATTTAAATTAGCTAGGTGTTCCCTCACCATCTCTCTGTTTATGAATAGAGAGGATTATTTTATTCCTTTGATGGCATCATGAAGATCAGTTGATGTTGCATTTGCTTTCTGATACAAAATAGGAATTTAAAAGTTCGGCCCAAAACATCATTTTTGGCCACTTCACCCTTTTCATCCAGTAAAAATCCTATAGCATTTTTTACTTTTAATTTTGCTTTTGACATATCCCAAAAATACTTTTTTGCTGCTCTTGGTCTCCCTTGCAAGCCTTACTTCATTACTGACTTCAGCTCTTCTAACTGTTGCCCTGCATTCCCTGCAAACAGCATTATATTCTTCTTTATATATGCCGCCTCTTTCCATTTGATATACATTTCTTTTTTCTTTTTTAACAAGTGATTAAGTTAGATGTTCATCCAACCTGGTCACTTTAAATGCTTCCAATTCTTCCTTCTTTTTGGGATTGTTACCAATTGTGCGGTGAAAATTTCATTTAGCAAAATCTCCCATCCTTCTTGGATATTTCTGTCCTTTAGAAACTTCCAGCCATTGGACCTTTCCTGCCCTCTTTCTGAGTCCACTAAAATCTGCCTTTCTGAAGTCCAACCAAAATTTGAGGATAATGGCACAGCAGCAGTCAGCCATGGGCCATGCATTTGGTATTAGGGTCTGGGCCAGCATTTAGAGCTTTGAATGTAAGTTTAAATTAAGACGAAGTGGGAGAGTGACCAGTGTAGTCGGCTGTGCTGGGAGCCCTGATACTTCATGCAACAGCTCATTTTTTTTTTCCAGCCAGACTCAGGTGGTACAAATATAAGCTTGGTAGATCAGTAATGTAAGAAAAATGTAAGGATAGTAACACTGGTAGTTGACTAAAAGTAATTACAGGCCTGCCGGAGTGGGAGCCATACTGTAACAAGCACCACACATGAAGGAGACCCAACTCGGAGTACAAATATTTCCCAAACTTAGTAGAAATTTGATAATTGCTCAGCAGAAGTCAGCCATGTACCTTTGAAGTTTAAATTAAGATGTGGTGGCTAAGGGAGCGGTGTAAGCCTTCTAATCTGGGAGACTTGATACCTTATGCAACATCTCCAATTTTTTTTTCCAGCCACGCTCCGATGGCACAAACATCAGTTTCATACAGTAATATTGGTAGAAAAATGTAAGGAAAATTGCACAGTTAGTTGACTGAAAGTAAGTACAGGCCTGCCTGTCTGGGAGCCTTACTTACTTGAGCAACCCACCATATAGGGACCCAACTTGGAGTCTCCACATTTCAAAAGATAATTGTCACACAGCACTAAAGTGGCATAAACCAGTCTCTCCGCATGAATGTCAGAAGCAAACACCCAAGAATTGTCCTCCTGACCATAACCTTTCCACTTAACCAAGTACTGGAGTCTCCGTCTAGAAAAACGAGAATCCAATATCTTCTCCACTTCATACTCCAGATTGCCCTCAACCAAAACAGGCTCAGGAGGTGCAGCCATAGGAAACACTGTCTCGACAAACCTTTTCAATAAAGATTTTGTGAAGACGTTATGAATCTTAAATGTCCCTGGAAGAGCCAAACGGAAAGAAACTGGATTAAGGACTTCCAAGATCCTATAAGGTCCAATGAACCTTGGCTTTAACTTTGGGGACGCAACCTTCATAGGGATATTCTTTGAGAAAAACCAAACCAAGTTATCCACTTTAAACCGAGGACCATCAGTTCTATGCCGGTTGGCAAACCGCTGGGCCCTCTGTTATGTTTCAGTAGCTGAGGAGAAATAACAAAAAATAGGAAAAGCCACAATACACCAGAGAGGCTGGGAAGTACTGGGTTGCAAAACCCTCAAGGAAACAGGAAGCCCCCAAACATGTAATGGCGGTTAGACAAGAAGAAAATACAAACAAAGACAGAAAATAGCATAAGCAAACGCTGGGGCCCAATACTGTCTAGATAGAAAAGTATAGGAAAGAATTCTGTCTGCAACCCTAAAAACCCTGACAAAAATACCAACGCTTCTGATTAACAAAAAAACTGAGATCACACGATCTCTACCACCTCAATCAGATCTCTGATGCAACACACAGCAATTCAGCATACAAAAAGCGACACAGGAACAGAGCAAAAGTGCAAACACAAACGGAGCACAAATGCAGAGCCAGGCCCCAAAAGGGGACCAGGCTGAAGTCCACTGCAAGGCAGTAAACCAGCAAGGAAAATCCAACCAGAGAAAAAAAAAACAGCAAATCACTTATCTGAATGATAGCAGGAATGCAAGCTGAGATCCAAGCAAGGCCTGGAAGAACAATTGATTACCGGCAGGGCTGATGGGAGTTCAGGTCACTTATATCAGACCATTCGGACCCAGCTGAAAGCCATTCAGCAATTGGTTCATTACCCTCAGCAACCACCGGAGGGAGCCCCAGCTCCGAAGCTGCCTCCAACATGTTCACAACAGTACCCCCCCTTGAGGAGGGGTCACCGAACCCTCACTTGCGCAACCAGGCCGATCAGGATGAGCTCGATGATAGGCACGGATCAGTCTTCTAGCATGGATGTCCGAAGCAAACACCCAAGAATTGTCCTCCTGACCATAACCTCTCCACTTAACCAATGTAACGGGTCTGGGAGGCGGAACCTCTGAGCTTTATTATACAAGGAGGCTTTCCTTGTAAAGGAGCGGGTGGCGCCCGGGAGACGGACAGGAAGTCACCGCAAGTGACGGGGCAGTCTCTGGACAGACAGGCGGGAGGTCACGGCAAGTGACCGGGGCAGTCTCTGGATAGACAGGCGGGTAGTCACGGCAAGTGACCGGGGCAGTCTCTGGATAGACAGGCAGGTAGACACGGCAAGTGACCGGGGCAGTCTCTGGATAAACAGGCAGGTAGTCACGGCAAGTGACCGGGGCAGTCTCTGGATAGACAGGCGGGTAGTCACGGCAAGTGACCGGGGCAGTCTCTGGATAGACAGGCGAGTAGTCACTGCAAGTGACCGGGGCAGTCTCTGAATGGACAGGTATATACGACCTGAGATGGTGGAGCCTCCCGGTAGGCTAGCAGGCAGATGACAGATGAGCGCCCCCAAGTGAGCAGGCGAGAGTCTCTGGAATAGCCGATGGACACCGCATGTGATGGCCGAACCTCCAGGTAGGCTTGCAGGCAGATGGCAGATGAGCGCCCCCAAGTGAGCAGGCGAGAGTCTCTGGAATTGCCGATGGTCACCGCATGTGACGGCCGAACCTCCAGGTAGGTTTGCAGGCAGATGGCAGATGAGCGCCCCCAAGTGAGCAGGCGAGATTCTCTGGAATAGCCGATGGTCACCGCATGTGACGGCCGAACCTCCAGGCAGGCTTGCGGACAGGTAGCAGGCAGCAAACTGGCAGGAAACAGGCAGGTAACTGGTAACGGACCCTGAGGGCTAAAGCAGAGTAGTGAACAGTGCAATAACAACATTGCTCGGGCACCTCCATTAAGGATGAAGTACTTTATATAGGGTGGAGTCCTCCGGCATTGGCCGGGGACCTTTTGAAAGATGCGCGCGGCCCCTTTAAGAGCGGGGGAGCGCGCGGGCGCGCGCTCTAAGTCCAGTAGCAGGGAAGGAGCGCGCGGCCCCAGCAGGGCGGAAGGAGGGCGCTGAGCGCGGGTAAGGGGGGCGACGTCCCTGCCTGGCAGAGGACGCTGTCGCGCTACAACCAAATACTGGAGTTTCCGTCTAGCAAAACGAGAATCCAATATTTTCTGAACCACATACTCCAAATTGCCCTCAACCGAAAACAGGGTCGGGAGGTGCAGCCATAGGAACCACTGGCTCAACAAACCTCTTCAATAAGGACTTGTGGAACACGTTATGGATCTTAAATGTCCCTGGAAGAAGCAAATGGAAGGAAACCGGATTTAGAATTTCCATGATCTTATAAGATCCAATGAACCTTGGCTTAAATTTTGGAGACGCAACCTTCATAGGGATATTTCTTGAGGACAATCAAACCAAGTCCCCCACTTTAAAACGAGGACCATCAGTCCTATGCCGGTTGGCAAACCGCTGGGCCTTCTCCTGAGAGAGAGACAACCTCTCCACTACCTGGTCCCAAATCTGCTGCATTCGCTCCACAATAGAGTCAACCCCCGGACAGACAGATGCCTCTGCCTGTCCTGAAGAAAATCGAGGGTGAAACCCAGAATTGCAGAAAAATGGAGACATCAAGGTGGCAGAGCTAGCCCTATTACTAAGAGCAAACTCCGCCAAAGGCAAAAAAGAAACCCAGTCATCTTGATCAGCAGATACAAAACATCTCAAATAAGTCTCCAAGGTCTGGTTTGTTCTCTTGGTTTGTCCATTGGTCTGAGGGTGAAATGCACAGGAGAAAGATAACTGAACACCAAGTTTAGAACAAAATGTCCTCCAAAATCTGGAAACAAACTGGACTCCTCTGTCAGACACAATATTCTCCGGAATGCCATGTAACCTAACCACGTGCTGAAAGAACAAAGGCACCAATTCGGAGGAGGAAGGCAACTTAGGTAATGGCACAAGGGTTACTCTTAGAGGTCTCCGGATCCCTTTGGGACAAAAAGGCACCTGGCCCAATCTCAGAAGCATCAACCTCCACCTGAAACGGCAGAGAAACATCTTGCTGCCGTAGAACAGGAGCAGAAATGAATCTCTGCTTAAGTTCCTGAAATGCAGAAACTGCCTCAGGAGGCCAATTCACCACATCGGATCCCTTTTTGGTCAAATCAGTCAATGGTTTAACAATACCAGAGATATTACCAATAAATTTACGATAAAAATTGGCAAAACCCAAAAATCTCTGAAGAGCCTTCAATGTAGTAGGTTGAACCCAATCACAGATGGCCTTAAACTTGACCGGGTCCATTTCAATAACAGATGGAGACAAAATGAATCCCAGAAATGAAACCTTCTGTACGCCAAAAAGACACTTTGATCCCTTCAAATACAGTGCATTCTCTCTCAAAATCTGGAACACAGTCCGAACATGTTTCACATGAGAATCCCAGTCGTTGGAAAAAATCAAGATATCATCCAAATAAACGATCAGAAATTAATCCACAAAATCCCTGAAAATATCATTCATAAAGGATTGGAAGACGGAAGGAGCATTAGTAAGCCCAAAAGGCATCACTAGGTACTCAAAATGCCCCTCTGGGGTATTAAACGCCGTCTTCCATTCATCCCCGTGCTTAATGCAAATAAGGTTATATGCCCCCCTGAGGTCAAGCTTGGTAAACCAACTAACACTTTTCACTCTGGAAAATAGGTCAGAAATCAAGGGTAACGGATATTGATATTTAACAGTGATTTTATTCAGGAGGCGATAGTCAATACACGGCCTCAATGAACCATACTTTTTGGCCACAAAGAAAAAACCAGTGCCCAAGGGTGAAGAGGATGGTCTGATATGACCCTTCTCCAAAGACTCCTTGATATAAGATCGCATAGCATCGTGTTCAGGTACAGATAAATTAAAAAGGCGACCTTTAGGAAATTTACCACCAGGCACTAACTCAATAGCGTAATCATAGCTCCTGTGAGGAGGTAAGGATGCAGACTTACTCTCACTAAACACATCAGAAAAATCAGTCAAAAAGTTGGGGACATCCTGAGACTGGGGAGAGGCAGAAGAAACAGGAGTGTCAGTATTAACACATTGGCAGCCCCAACTGGTCACAGACACAGATTTCCAATCCAAAACAGGATTATGAGTCTGTAACCAAGGGAAAACCAGTACAATAATGTCATGCAGATTATGTAACACCAGAAATTTGCAAGTCTCCTGATGATCTGGTTCAACCCTCATCATCACCTGAGTAGAAAACTGGGGTTTATTCTCCGCCAAAGGAGTAGAATCAATGCCCAGCAAAGGAATAGACTTCCACAGGAGTATCATGGGAAACCCACAACGTTTGGCAAAGTCAAAATCCATCAGGTTAATAGCTGCTCCTGAATCAACAAAAGCCTGAGCCGAAAATGTGGACAGGGAGCAGATCAGGGTAACAGTCAACAGAAATTTAGTCTGAATACTACTCAAGACAACTGAGCGCGCAAAACGTCTTCCTCGCTTAGGACAGACAGAAATAGCATGAGAAGCATCACCACAGTAGAAACACAACCCATTGCACTTTCGAAACTCATGTCGTTGAGCCCCAGAAGTCACTCCATCACACTGCATGGGCTCAGGAGCTGGCTCACAAGGCAACACTATCTCATGCATACCTCTGCGTTCACACAAACGTCTGTCAATTTGAATAGCCAAAGACATAGAATCATTGGGACCAGAGGGTACAGGGAATCCCACCATAACGTCCTTTACATTTTCTAGCAGACCCTTCCGAAAAAGGGCTGCCAAAGCATCATCATTCCATTTGGTCAGGACTGCCCACTTTTGGAATTTCTGACAGTACAGCTCAGTGGCTTCACGACCCTGATTAAATGCCAACAAGGTCTTTTCAGCTTGATCAGTGACATTATGTTGTGAATGTGTTAGAAATGAATTCTGAGCAGAAGCTCCCTCTGGTGGTTACAAACAGTACTGAACCATTCAATAAAGATTGTGAAGATTGGCAATCAGGAGTTACAGACTGGTCTTATATAAGGGAGGTTCCCTCCCATCAGGGTTGCCGGTGACCAATTGTTCTTGTCTCAACTTTGGTTCCTGGTTCACTTGGAAGCTTGCTGAGTCTTGCCTGCATCTTCTGCTAACAGATAAGATATTTTCTGCTTTTATTTTTGTGCTTGCTTTTTGCATTTTTTCCTGCACTTCTGTGGAGGTCAGCCAGGTCCCCTCCGGGGGCTTGTGCTCCTCTCAGTTTATCTGAGCCACTGTTATTTGTTCATTTGCCTTTTCCAGTTTTTTCAGTGGCTGCGGCTTAGTTTTGTTACACCAGAGAACTAATTTAGGTGGTAGAGGTCCTGTGATCTCAGGTGTTTTTGCAATTAGTAGAGTTGTTTTTTTTTAGGGTTTTTTGGATTGCAGTAAGTGTCCTTCCTATCCTTTTCTTTCTAGGAAGATTGGGCCCCAACGTTTGCTCATACTATTTTCTGTCTGTGTCTGTATTTCCTCTTGTCTAACCGCCATTACATGTTTGGGGGCTTCCTATGTTCTTTGGGATCTGCTCCGGGGCAGATAGCTTTCCTCTTTCTGTCTTTAGGTGTAGTTAACCTCTCCGGCTGTGACGAGGCGTCTAGGACCAACATACGTACGCTCCACGGCTGCCTTTAGTTGTGGTGGTTAGTCAGGGTACTGCAATCCAGTAGATTCCAACCTCTCTGGTGTATTGCCGTTTTTGCCTGCTCTCCTCAGCTACCAAATCATAACAGTATCACCGGACAAACTGAAAATTATATGGTACTCACAGAAGGGAAAAATAGTGTGAAAAAAAAAAATTGTCAGAGTTGTCAGAGATTTTTTTTTTTTTTCTGTTTGTTGCATTTTTTTTCCTCTTTTTCTCTGGGTGCTAAGGATTTTTTTTTCTCTCAATGGAGTTTGCACAGCTGTCTGGCCGTGTGGATCAGCTTGCCACTGAAGTTCGGAGTATTGCTACCTATCTTGCAGGGTTGCCGGTTGTGGAACCTAGGATCCCCATGCCAGATTTGTTTTTAGGGGATCGAGCTAAATTTCTGAATTTCAAAAATAACTGTAAGTTGTTTTTTGCCTTAAAACCTAAGTCCTCAGGGAACGCAGCATAGCAGGTTCAAATTGTCATCTCTCTCCTGCGCGGCGATCCTCAGGATTGGGCTTTTTCCCTGACAACTGGGGACCCTGTTTTGAGTAATGTTGATGCATTTTTTCTGGCTCTGGGGTTATTGTACGATGAACCTAATGTCACTGATCAAGCTGAAAAAACCTTGTTGGCATTAAATCAGGGGCTTGAGGACGCTGAGTTATACTGTCAGAAATTCCGAAAGTGGGCAGTCCTGACCAAATGAATTGATGATGCTTTGGCAGCCCTTTTTCGGAAGGGTCTGTCAGAGAATGTAAAAGATGTTATGGTGGGTTTCCCTGCTCCCTCTGGTCTCAATGATTCTATGTCATTAGCGATTCAAATTGACAGACGTTTGCGTGAGCGTAGAGGTATGCGTGGAATAGTGTTGCCTTGTGATCCAGCTTCTGAACCCATGCAGTGTGATAGAGTGGCTTCTGGGGCACAGCGTCATGAGTTTCGAAAATGCAATAGGTTATGTTTCTACTGTGGTGACGCCTCTCATGCTATTTCAGTCTGCCCTAAGCGGGGACGACGTTTTGCACGCTCAGTTGTCTTGGGTAGTGTTCAGACTAAATTTCTGTTGACTGTTACCCTGATTTGCTCCCTGTCCACATTTTCTGCTCAGGCTTTTGTTGATTCGGGAGCAGCTATTAACCTGATGGATTTTGATTTTGCTAAACGTTGTGGGTTTCCCTTGATACCCCTATAGAAGTCTATTCCCCTACTGGGGATTGATTCTACCCCTTTGGCTGAGAATAAACCCCAGTTCTCTACTCAGGTGATAATGAGGGTTGAACCTGATCATCAGGAGAGTTGCAAATTTTTGGTGCTGTATAATCTGCATGACATTATTGTACTAGGTTTCCCTTGGTTACAGTCTCATAATCCTGTTTTGGATTGGAAATCTGTGTCTGTAACCAGTTGGGGCTGCCAATGTGTTAATGCCAACACTCCTGTTTTTTCTGCCACTCCCCAGTCTCAGGATGTTCCTGACTTTTTGACTGATTTTTCTGATGTGTTTAGCGAAAGTAAATCTGCATCCTTGCCCCCCCATAGGAGCTATGACTGTGCTATTGAATTTGTGCCTGGTGGTAAATTCCCTAAAGGTCGCCTTTTTAACTTGTCTGTACCTGAACATGACGCTATGCGGTCTTATATCAAGGAGTCATTGGAGAAGGGTCATATCAGACCATCCTCTTCACCCTTGGGTGCCGGTTTTTTCTTTGTGGCCAAAAAGGATGGTTCATTAAGGCCGTGTATTGATTATCGTCTCTTGAACAATATCACTGTGAAATATCAATATCCGTTACCCTTGATTTCTGACCTGTTTTCCAGGGTGAAAAGTGCTACTTCGTTTACCAAGCTTGACCTCAGGGGGCGTATAACCTTATTCGCATTAAGCACGGGGATGAATGGAAGACGGCATTTAATACCCCAGAGGGGCATTTTGAGTACCTAGTGATGCCCTTTGGGCTCACTAATGCTCCTTCCGTCTTCCAGTCCTTCATGAATGACATTTTCAGGGATTTTGTGGATAAATTTCTGATTGTTTATTTGGATGATATCTTGATTTTTTCCAATGACTGGGACTCTCATGTGAAACATGTTCGGACTGTGTTCCAGATTTTGAGAGAGAATGCTCTGTATGTGAAGGGATCAAAGTGTCTTTTTGGCGTACAGAGGATCTCATTTCTGGGATTCATTTTGTCCCCATATGTTATTGAAATGGACCCGGTCAAGGTTCAGGCCATCTGTGATTGGGTACAACCTACTTCATTAAAGGCTCTTCAGAGATTCTTGGGTTTTGCCAATTTTTATCGTAAATTTATTGGTAATTTCTCTGTTATTGTTAAACCATTCACTGATTTGACCAAAAAGGGTTCTGATGTGGTGAATTGGCCTCCTGAGGCAGTCTCTGCGTTTCAGGAACTTAAGCAGAGATTCACTTCTGCTCCTGTTCTACGGCAGCCTGATGTTTCTCTGCCATTTCAGGTGGAGGTTGATGCCTCTGAAATTGGGGCAGATGCCGTTTTGTCCCAAAGAGATCCAGAGACCTCTGAAAGTAACCCTTGTGCCTTTTTCTCTCGAAAATTTTCTCCAACTGAACGTAATTATGACATGGGTAATCGGGAGTTATTGGCCATGAAGTGGGCTTTTGAAGAGTGGAGACATTGGCTGGAGGGAGCCAAACATCAGGTGGTGGTCCTCACGGACCATAAGAATCTGGTTTATCTGGAATCAGCCAAGCGACTTAATCCTAGACAGGCCAGGTGGGCCTTGTTTTTCACATGTTTTAATTTTGTGGTTTCCTTTCTTCCTGGCACTAAGAATGTTAAGGCAGATGCCCTCTCGAGGAGTTTCCTTGCGGACTCTCCTGAGTTATCTGATCCTGCTGTTATTTTGAAAGAGGGTGTAGTTCTTTCCGCCATCTCGCCCAATTTGAGACTGGCTCTGGAAGGGTGTCAGGAGGATAAACCCAGGCGCTGCCCTATTGGGAAATTGTTTGTCCCAGACCGGTGGAAAAAGAGTGTGATGTCTGAGATTCATGGTTCCACGTTGGCCGGTCATCCCGGAATTTTTGGTACCAGAGACTTGGTTAGTC